>JADANK010000361.1:0-105987 GCA_021292215.1 Lophura nycthemera | reverse complement strand
GGTGGAAATTGTAGACCCCCATGTTTGTTCCTAACAATCCTCACCAAGAACTGTGATCCTGAGTTGTGGAGGGGTGGCTTGGGGAGCGGGGCCACCTCAGGAATGTTGGGGACATGGGGAGTTTGTGAGGATTTAAGATAAACAAGTTGTTGCTGAGTTGTGTCCAATGAGGAGGTTGGCGGGAAAAATAGGCGGCTCCAGGGAATTCCACGTTGTCACGGTGACAGGTTGCCGTGTTGTGGTCACAGTGGACAGCTTTTCGCCCAATGATAGGATACGCATTGTGATAGGATTATGCGCGACTTGGTAAAATAACCAATCATACGGGCCAAGGGTACTTGTTGGTGTTATGATGTTGTGTGTACTGATTAAAAGTTGGACTTAGCTGCTAACTCGTATCGAGTCGTCACTGAGTTCCACAATCCCACTCCTGCAAATGGCGCCCGAGCAGGGAGCTGAGTATATGCAGTAGTACGTGAACGCTGCACCTTGGGAGGTTGTCCGTGGGGGAAAGGTCGTTGGCCGGGCAGCTACCAAAGCCATGGAGAAGAATCGGCTGGGTAGCGCGTGCCAAAGCCGAGGGGAGAAGACGACATGGAGCAGGAGGTAGCCCAGTCGCTGTTATATAGCTTCTTAGAGAAGCGGGGGGTAAAGCTCCGTGCCAAAGCCCTGTCGACTCTGATAGCGACGGGCTGGGCAAAAGGGCATTTTAATGACTTGTCTACTGCCCTCTTTGAAGTCAAAGAGTGGCGGGATTATGGTGATACGATCTGGGATGCAGTTATAGACAGACAAAACTGGGCTAAGAAATTACAGGGTCCGTGGCGGGACGTGATTAATTGTTTGAAAAAGTATCATATAGAACGCTCGGCCGCCAAAAATGTATTGCAAGCCTTGGAGCCGGAGGAGCCTCCTGAGACCACGGAAGCCCTATTTGGGGTGGGTCCCAGGTCGTTGTTCGACCTGTCGCCGCCGACCACGATTCCGGAGGTCCCGGTCTGCCATCCAGGCACCGCGCAAGCGGTGGCGGGGGCAGGGGCGGCGGCGGTGCCATCCGCTCCACCGCTGCCCTTGCCGGCACCAAAGGCAGAGGACCTTCCCCCACCCTTGACGGAGATGGAGGCTTGCTGCTCGCGGATACGGGGTCAGGCGACCATTCAGGATCCTGATACCGGAGAATCTTCGGGCACCTCATCGTCCTCGAATGACGAAAAGCCATCAGGAAACCAGAGGCAAAGGGTTAAGGGGTGGGGGGAAGTCCATTTTCGTCCACCGGGGGGGGAATGGTCGGCTATTGTGCGTGATGCAATATTGGAAGGAGATTGGGGAGTGGTAGGGAATTCGTCTGGTGGAGCCTTCCCGGTAATACATCAGGCACAAGGGCAAGGGCAAGTTGCTAGGTATGTTCAGCTTGATTGGAAAATATTACAACAGCTCCGGAATACAGTGGCAGATAACAGGTTACAGTCAGAAGCAGCTAGGCAAATTATTCAATGGATTTGGTCATCAAATCTCCTGACGCCAGAGGATATAAAGCAGATTGCTAGATTAATCTGTCCAACCGTCACAATTAATGGTGTGGGAAAGACATTGGCGGTTGGAATGTGAGGCTGCTGCTCGGATCAAAGAGCAGCTGGGGACCCCCTAGCTAACATAACTAGTGATATGCTTATGGGAACAGGGCCATATAGTACCACCCAGGTACAAATGACGTTTCCTGCCGCTATCTTATGGGAATGTATGAGATGTGCGTGAGTAGCTTTTCAGTTAGTACCATCGGAAAAGCAACAGCCCCGCTATGTCTCTATAAAGCAGGGAGACCATGAATCCTTCTCGTCCTTTGTAGACAGGCTAACGGAGGCTCTTTTGTCCGAGCCTACGCTTTCTCCAGAGGCCAAGGAGATAATGCTTAAAACATTAACAGTAGAACAGGCCAATACCAAAACAAGGGGGATTCTGTTACAAATGCCACGGTCAGCGACAGTAGCTGAGGGTTCGGACAAAGTCAACAGTCAAACAGGATGCCACACCGCCTGGTGGGGAAGGCATTTTGAATCTTCTGTAAAGACCACCAGAACTCAGTTGCAGCCGCGACCGCCGTTTGAAACCCTTGGGGGAGGAATGAGGGGTCATCGTGGTCCCGCTTTCGCTCGGAGAGAAGGGCCACTTAAATGGGGTTTAGAGAGAAGGTTTTTGGTAACAAGTGTCGAACAGTTCAACGCAACGAAGCCTGCAGAAAGGGTTCGGGAAACTGGAAAGGAGCGCCCCCGGCTTAGGCGTGAAGAAAAATCAGGCGCAGGCGGCTTACAACCACCACAAGGGGGGTCCCTGGGCGATGTGGTTTACCGCAATAGGAGTCACTTTAGTGGATAAGAATCCAGCTAAAATCCCAACAGCTAGCAAGGGCCATTTTACAACGGGGAAACAATATGGGGGACTTTTGAAGGGCGGTCCTCTACCCCCTGAAGGGAACTCGTTATACCGGGGTTAATAGTGCCGATTACACTGGCCACAATAATATGGTACGTAAAGCAATTAATCCACCCATCTACATACCGCAAGGCTCACAATTGGGCTCAACTGATTCCTTTGTCCAAAATGGTCTGGCCGAAGACCAAATCGGGGAAAATCAGGGTTTTGGAGTAAGGAAAAAGCAAATTTTCCTTAGGCTTGCAGCAAAGGCCAACATGAAGGTTACATTGATTTTAGATTTGGAGGGGTGGAAAGATGAAGCCAGCATTGGCCTTTACCGATTAGGGGCAATGTTACTATTCTCAATTTGATACCGGCTGCCTTGGCCAGCGTACCTTAGGGGAGCTATAACAGGGAAGGTTGGGCACAAGCATGGCCTGAAAACATGGGTATTAAGTTGTAATAGATGGTCCAAAAGGCCAAGATAAACCCTATTCTCCCACGCCACCTGGGTCCGGCCTTAATAGGACGGGACGCGTGTCGCAGTGCAATTTAGATTGGTATCACCCTAGCGGTTTTTCGGGGCAGCCATGAACAAGCCCAACCCTTGAAATTGCAATAAAAGACTATCAGCCCTGGGGTAGATCAGGGGCTGCTTAGTAAGGAAAGCTGGTTGAGGCTAAAAACCTGGTTTCCAGGAACGTTGGAGGCAGGACATATAGTCCGCTCCACGAGTCCATGGAACAACCCAATTTTTGTTTTATAAAAAAGAAATCGGAAAATGGAGACTTCTCCAGATTTCGAAAAGTTAAGAGGTAAGCTTCTATGGGGGCCTTGCAACCAGGATACCGTACCCCGCCATGATACCTGAACAATGGCATACGTTTGGTAAAACCTGAAGGACTGTTTTTTTACAATCCACTCCCCACCCTGATGACTGGCGAGCGTTTGCATTCACATCCCTTCCAAAAATAGAGAAGCGCCAGCGGAAGGTATCAGGACGGTCCCTCCCCGCAAGGTATGAAAAAATAGCCCAACGTATGTCAAAACCTATTTGCTGCGCTCTAAAACCAATCGAAAGGCTTGGGCAGGCATATCATCACTAATGGATGACATATTGATGGCCATCAGCGGCCAATCACTGATCAGTATCTCCAGTGGATGAAGCAGAGTTGCAAAAGGCAGGCCTTAAAATAGCACCTGAAAAGGTTCAAAGGACAGCCCCATGGAAATACCTGGGGTGGTCGGTCTCGGAAAGAGAGATACGTCCACTGAAATTACAACTAAGACGGCTACCTGGCAATCTCCAGGAGATGCAAACCTTTATGGGGGATATACAATGGTTAAGGCCAGTACTCGGGATACTCCCCAGTGAGGTTGATCCGCTGTTGAAATACTTATGCGGGACTGACCCAAGTACTAAAATCAAAATATCAAGAAGGGCCAAGCTTTGATAAAGGTTTCACAAAAATCAGGACCTTACTCACAGGCTCCTTCCGGGAACCGTTGGATTGCTGCTGAGTTATAGGCCCCAGGAGGCACTGTTCGCTGCACTCTGTCAAAAGGAAAAAGGGGGAGTGAGGGTGTTAGAATGGATCTTCTTAGGAGGAACAACACACATTCCGGAGTGGGCCAACGCACAGGCTTAAAATAAAAAAGGGAGGGTTACGAGGCTTTGGACTATAAGGAAACCAAACAAATTATCTTGCCCTTCAAAAAAGAGCAGTTGATTGGTTCTTTTACAAATGTTCTTTTTGTGATTCTCTTTTAAATTTTTGGGCATTTAAACTGGAGTCCCGGCAGCCCCCGGCACTCCCGATGGACTCTGAATCAAAACATGGTCCGGTAACCTAGCCCGGAAAACACCCATCAGGGACCTGACTTTTTCACTGAGAGGCAAGCAGTCCGAAAAACGGCCCCTAGGGGGAAAAAACCCCAAAGGAGGGAAAAAAAGGGGCAAGGGAAACAAATTCCAAGGCTAAAAAACCGGTAGGGGTTTTAAAAAAGGGAACAGGAAAGTAAATTTTAAAAGGCCCCTTTTGGCCCGGTAGGAGGATAAAAAAGGAATAAACAAGTAAATAAAATTTGGGGCGTGGGGGTTTTGTGGGCCCGGGTTTGGACCCCCCCAAAACCCCCCCCAAAAACCCCCCGGGCCCCCCCCCCCCCCCAAAAAAGGGGCCCCCCCCCGGACCCCCCCCCAAAGGGGTTTACCCCCCCCCCCCCCCCCCCCGCCCCCCCCCCCCCCCCCCCCCAGCCCAAAACCCCCCCCCCCCCCCCCCCCCCCCCCCCCCCCCTAAACCGGTTTTTTAAACGGGCAAAATTAAAGTCACCAAAAAAAAAGGGGAAAACCCCTTTGTTTCCCAACATGGGGGGGGTTGTTCCCCAATTTTTTGCCTTCGGTAAACCCTTTGGGCTCTTTCCGGCGTTCTTTTTAAATCCCGAAAATTTAAGGGAGGGGTGGGTTGGGCCTTTTTTCCCCAAATTTGGGCCTTTTTTCGAAAATACTAGATTTGGGCCCCCAGGGGAAATTTCAGGGTTCCCCAACTCGGGAATTTCCGGGTTATTTTTTTTTTGGGCGCTGAATGACCTAAAGAATGCCAATCCCCGAAGGGGGGAAAATGTGTTAAATTCTGGCCATGAAACCAGTGGCGCCCCGGTTTTCAAAATAAACGTTTTTAGGGGAGGGGTTTTTTGGGCCCTTTTGGGTCCCGGGGTTCTCTAACCCCCAAATTTTAAATTTTGGGCCCCAGTTCTTTTAGGAAAAGGCCCTAAAAGCCATAACCACCGATTTTTGGGTTTTAAAGGGGGGAAAAACCTGAAATTTAGGTGGGCCGGGTTTTGGGGGCTTCCTTTTGGTCCAAAGCATGGGATGGGGTTCCCCTTAAAATACCAAACTTCCTTTGGTTCCCAAAATGTTGCCCAAAATACCAAGGGGGAGGGGCCCTTTCCGGTTTTGTGGGAATTTTGGGGATTTTGGGGAAACCTGCAAAAAAACCGTTCGGGGCCCCGGGGGAACCCGGTTTCCCGGGGTTAAATGGGAAAAACAGCCCCCCCAGGCCGGCTTGGAAAGGGTATTGACTTTTTTCCTTCTCCAAGGGAAGGGTTTGGAAGCTTGGATGGGATTTGGCCTTTAACCTGAAAAAATTGAGTTTTTAAACCCTTTTCATGGGGAAGGGAATCAAAAAATTAAAAAAAAAACCCAGAAGTTTTTTTCACAAAGGAATTTTGAGGGGTACAAGGCCCCGGAAAAGGGGGTTTTTTTTAATTGTTTTTTGGGGTTTTTTTTTAAATTTTGTTTAAATTAGTTACAAAACTATCCCAAATTTTTCCGGGTTTTTGCCAAAAAAAGGGGGGGGGTTTTTAGGGTGGTGGGGGGGGGCCACCTCGGGTTTTGGGGACTGGGGGTTTTTTAGGTTTAAATAAAAACTATTGTGTAATGGGAGGCGGGAAAAAAGGGGGGTCCGGGGAAATTTCCCTTTACGGGACGGTTCCTTGGAATCGCTTTGCCCAGTAGGGGGGATTAGGATGGCCGGGTTTAACCAAACCGGGAAATTTGGGGAAAATTTTTCAAACTTTAAAGGGCCCGGGCTTTCCCATTTATGCGTCATGGAAATCCGCCCCCGGATAGTTTGAGAAACCAAAATGGTGGTCCCCCAAACCGAAAATGTGGACCCCAGGAAACGTTGAAAGAAAAGAACCGAGGAGGCCGGTCCCAGGGGGCCAACCAAAAAACCTCGGAATTGAATGGTAACCCCAAAATTCAACCCTCCCAAAGGACGGAAACGATTGGGGGGCGGGCCATCTGTGGGGGGTGGGAGGGGCTTTTGGGGTTCCCAATTATTTGACCGGAGGGCCCTTTCCCCAGGGGCTTACGGTTTGGGGGGGTTGGGGGCCGTGGGAGGGAAAGGAAAGGATTGGGGTGGGGGGGCCTTAGGGGGGGGGGAAGGAGGGAATTAGGGTAAAAAGAAATGGCGGTTAAAAAAAATCAAAGAAGGCGGGGAAAAGTGGAAGGGCCAGAGGGCCGGGCTTCAAATGTCTTCAAAAGCCTTTGCCGCAACCCTGAAAAGTTGAGTTTTTTTTGGGGGTTTTGGTTCCCCCCCCCGGTCCGCAAAGGTGACCCCACTTCCCTTTGGGAGCAGGGGAGGGGTTTCCCCCAAAAGCCGGGGCGGGGACGGCGAAAGCACACCAAGAAAGAAGAAGTGCCGCGCCTCAGGACACTCTGTGAGACCTGACCGATACGGGCTGACGGACCTTGCAAGGCTGCAACAGCGCTGAAACTTAGGTATGGAAAGGGAAGCAGCTTATCAATTATTTACTCGCTTTTTAGAAAAGCGTGGAGATAAAAGGAATATATCTTAAAAAAGAGCTCCCTGGATTATTGGCCTATGGTCAGAGCCGGGGTTTGCTTGTTAACCCTTATTCAGTTCATGAGCTGAGTGAGTGGCGGAAGTTTGGAGATGTGTTGTGGGAGGCTACAATAGAGGACGATAAAGTGGCAAGGAAACTGGGGAAATTATGGAAGGCAGTTCATAATGAATTGCTTCAGAGTCAAGCTGAGAAAAGGGCAGCTCAACAAGCTGTGGGGGCACACCAGCGAAATGAGGGTTACGGGAATTGGCCGCCAGCAGTTCCTCCTGCCGTAAGCACAATCGTTATCCCAGCCGAACGGGCTACGGGCTCAGAGCCAGTAAATGCTCCAGCCGCAGGCTCGGAGCCAATGACTGTTCCAACCGCGCCGCTTGTGGAACCATTAACCCCTTCAGCAACTGCCCTACAAAAGCAAGGCGATGAGCCGGTCCCTGGGGCAGAAAGTGCCCTGGCGGAGGCAATCGCAAGAGAGCGCAGAGAGGCATGGGCGAGCATAGCAAAAGCATGCGTAGAGCAGGGGGATGGTGAGGGGGCGGTGGTGGTGCAGGAATTGGCGTGCCCTGTAACCTATACTCCTTTGGCTGCAGGAGGAATGCAGGCAACCATATCAGCATTAGACTGGAAATCATTGTCACAGCTGAGGGCTACAGTTAGCCAGTGTGGAGTCACGGGTGAGCCAGTGAAGCAAATGTTGGATTTTATCTGGGGTTCACAAATTTTGCTACAAGCAGACATAAGGGGAGTAGCAAAGTTGATATTTACTCAGCATCAGTTATTGCTGTTTAATGCTCACTGGCATGATCTGTGCCAGCAGAGTGTGATGATTCAGAGGCAGCCAGGAGATCCGCTGCATGGGGTAACATTTGATGAACTATTAGGGCTGGGACCATACGTGAGGACGGAGACTCAAGCCCTCTTAGGTCCGGACAAATTGAGGGAATCTATGCTATTGGCTAGGCATGCCATGTCCAGAATTAGGGCACCAGGTGGACTCCCCTCATACATGGGAATCCAGCAAGGAAGGAGTGAGGATTTCGGGAGCTTTATTGATAGGGTAGCGACAGCTATAGAGGCCGCAGGGGTACCTGAATACATGAAGGGAGCTATGTTAAAACAATGCATTACAAAATTGCAATTCTACAACTCGAGGAGTTTTAAACACATTGAGTAGCGGATGGACAATAGAAGAAGCACTAGAGCGAATGTCAAATATACCTAGTGGCCCACAAGCATTATTAGTGAAGGCAATCGCAGATCTGGGTGAGGGATTAAAAGCCCAGGCACAAGCTAGTCAGTTGCAGGTGATGGCAGCTCTTGCACCCTTGCAAGCGTCAGAAGTCCACACACGCTGAGCAACAGATGACACTCCTGCATGAAACACTGGCAGCAAAAGGACTAGTGATAGCACCGGAAAAGATCCAGCATACGTCCCCCTGGAAGTATCTCGGTCTGATATTAAATGATAAAATCGTCACGCTGCAAAAGCTTCAATTGAAGACAGACATAAGGACTTTAAACGACGCCCAAAAAAATTACTAGGAGACCTGCAGTGGCTACAGCCCATAGTCGGCATTGCAAATGAACTTATAGAATTACTGCTACCTATATTGCGGGGAACGGATCCTGCTCAGTCGGTTGAACTCTCGACAGAACAATATCGCACCATACAACAAATCGCTGAAGGAATAACCCAAAGCTGCGTGCGACGTAGAGATCCAGAGTTGTCGTTACAGCTTGTTGTGTGGATCACTGTGGGTTCCAGCACAGTGGACCCGGGTGGCAGTAAAGAAGGCCACAGAAGAAACCCAGGAAGAATCTAAAGATGAAGCCTGTGATCATCGTATGGGTGGTAACATGGTGGACAACGGCAGGACGGTCGCGACAGAGGTTGGCACCGTGTTGCGGTAGCTGGATTAGGTGCCGACGTAGTTGCAATGTACTGGATACTCCAGGTGATTGTTCTTTCAAGCTTCTTAGGAGTCTCAATACCACTATACCCTGGGACTCACAGGAGTTAAATCTTCTTGGAACTCAAAAGATCGGTAACACATCTAAGGGATGGAAGAAAACATGTTTTATGTTTGGAAATACCAGGAAATGTTTTTGGGGGTCCATGTTACATTGGTAAATTCACTATATTTTCTCTCACTTTCCAGGACATGCGTGACATCCACTCTAAACATAGCGCACGGGTAGCATTAGCTGTCCTTATACCAGGGGCTGTTGCTGGGAATAGGCTTTATAACTATTAGTATAGTTATCCGTATTGTAAAATGCTTACTTAACAAAATGTCCACTACTGTCTTGCTTGCGCAAAAGGAAAAAGGGGGAATGGTTGTGCGTACTGCCATTGCAGCTCACGGAACTCACAAAAAGAACGGTGTCAGGATGTGAAACGACGAGAAAGACTGAAACCAGGCATGAAACGACCATGAACTCATAGTGATTGGGATTGTGTGCTTCTTATTATTTGGTTTTGCTTTGTAACTTGTTGTATTGCAAATAGCAGAGTAGTAATCGTTGTTGTGTGGTTTTTATTTTTTTTATTTTTTTAGTAAGAGATTGAATGTGAATTAACAGGATTTAATGTTACTAATGCTGAAATCTATGGAGATAGCTATTTTAATGTATTAGTAGCGCTAAGACAAAACCTGGAAAGGAATCCCAAGCAAAGGGATGACCCTATATTATAGAATGATTAACTCTCTTCCATCCCACTATTCAGGAATTTAAAATATGATCATGCAGCACCTGAGACAAAGGCACACGCTAAGAGAGTTAACCTTGATAGTTCATTCTGCAAGCAGATGTTCCATTTGGCCTCTGTATCACGCACTGGCCATGCGGATGCAGTGTACAAATGGAAAATACCCTTCAGACCCTGAGAAGAATAAAAGAAAGAGAGAATCTGTGGTGGGTGAGAGAGGAAAAGTGCACCTTGAAGCAGGGGACGCCCTGCTGGCACTGCCTATCGCATTCACCACCTTTTTTCTGCAGGTTGTTGTTTCTCGAGGGTCAGTAAGTAATAATGCCCCTAGTTCTATCTGGCATGCAAAGTTCCTCAACTATTAATTTTCTATTAACCCAAAGGCACAATCATGAGCACTCTAAAAGCATCTGTTGTACAAATCTTAGTGATTTTTCAAAATCAATATATCAGAATACATAAAAGTTGAAGACCTCTTTCAAAGCAGTTAGAGATTAGCACAGAATGGGGCCCTCAGGGATTTATTTCCAGGTTGCAGAAAGTTGGGCTGCAGACCAAACACGTGTTTGTTCTTTTTAGTAGGTTAACAGTATTTCTTGTCATGATGTTATGTTTGCCTTGTTTCCTTTCTCACACTTATAGTATTGTCAATCGAGGCCTTGATTGAGTTATAATGATTATATTATTAATATAATTAGTGTTATTATTTTATAGTATGGTAGAAGTTTGCTAATATACAAAAAAGGGGGAAATGTGGGAACGTAAGAAAGAACTGCACGGAGCAGCAGCTGCGGAGCAAGATAAGCGGCATGAGAACCAAGGACACCTTCAGAAGAAGAAAGAACATCTCACGGCTCTGATTGGCTAAGCACCTGTGTGAACAGTTAAAGAGTGTTTTGCAGAATGCTCTGTTAACATGTATAAATAGAGTAGTGCTTAACAATAAAGCAGACAAATGCCACTTCAAGGGTATTAGAGGAATTGTTGGTAGATACAGATTCAGTCAGGCATGCCACGCTGCAAAATCGCGCCGCTATAGACTTTTACTGCTGGCTCATGGGCACGGATGTGAGGACTTTGATGGAATGTGCTGCATGAACCTCACGGAACACTCGTCATCAATACACCAACAAATAGCTAAGCTACAAACCCTCACCAGCCATTTGCAGGAAGAAGAGGGTTTGGGGTTAGAGGACTGGCTCCGTGGGCTAGGAATCGGTCCCTGGTTTCGAGACATCATCCGATTCGTGCTTATGATACTGGGGGTGTTAATTGTGTTACTGTTGGTGGTGCCATGTGTGTTCTCTTGTCTACAGCGCATAATACACCGAGCAATTGATAAGGTAGTAGGAGCTAGCCTAGTTGTCCAAAAAGAAAACAGGGGAAGTGTGGAGAGTGTGATTGAGACCTGGCTGGCTGAGAAAGGCCACACAGACAGTATTCGGCTAATGAGACGAGAGTCCTTGAGCAAAATAACAGGATGTGTAGGAAGGTAGGAGAATGTAGAAATAAGAAAGATGAATGGCATGGTCTAATCACAAAAAGTACAAAGAAGGGCTGGGGCAACAAGTAGCTGAAGAGCCTATCAGGAGCTCGGGCTTTGCAATATGTATGAGCTTCATTAGCGCCAATATAAATGCACGCAACCTTCTGATTAAAGTTGAGACTTTCTGATCAATTCTGTGGTCGTGTGTTTGTCTCCCGCCGAGCTCCAACAGTGTACTACGAACATGGGTGAGAGAACTGAAACACAGATTAACCACCAATGCAATTGCTTTGGTTACTGCGGGTCCTGATCATGGCTCATAAGAGAAGAACAATGCAGACAACAATAGAGGTGCCCTGCCCCCAGCCGAGGGAGAAAGGGACAATAGAGTGTATTGGACTGTGTGGATTCAATGGCCTGACACATCAGACTCACAGAAGTATAAGGCACTGGCGGACACCAGTGCGCAGTGCACTCTAATGCCATTACATCATGAAGAGACAGAATCGATTCATATCCAAACTGTATTGGAACAGGGCAGTGCTCCTGAGCACCTGGAGTATATTGATAATATTGTTGTGTGGGGCAATAGAGCAGAGGAAGTTTTCAATAAAGGAGAGAGAATAAACCAGATCCTTCTACATTCTGGTTTCGCTATTAAGCGAAGCAAAGTGAAAGGACCTGCCCAGGAAATCCAGTTCCTAGATATAAAGTGGCAAGATGGACATCGTCACTGCCCAGTGAATGGGATGAGGAAAATTACTGCCATGTCTCCACCAACCAATAAAAAGAAAGCTCAATCCTTTCTGGGAGTAGTGGATTTTTGGAGATTGCATATTCTGAACTATAGCCTCATTGTAAGCCCCCTTTATCAGGTGATGCAGAAGAAGAAAATTTTCCACGGGGCCCTGAGCAGCAGCAGGTTTTTGAGGAAAGTAAACAGAAGATAGCCTGAGCCGTGGCCCTGGGGCCAGTACGGATGGGACAGGATGTAAAGAACATCCTCTACACTGCTGCTGGAGAGAAAGGTCCCACTTGGAGTTTGTGGCAGAGAGCCTCAGGAGAGACCCGAGGCCGACCCCTGGGATTTTGGAATTGGGCATACAGAGGGTCCGAAGAGTGCTACACTCCAACTGAAAAGGAGATCTTAGCCGCGTATGAGGGGGTTCGGGCTGCTTCTGAAGTAACTGGCACTGAAACACAGCTCCTTCTGGCACCTCGACTGCCAGTGCTGAAACGGATGTTTCAAGGGAAAGGTTCCCTCTACCCATCACGCTACTGATGCCACTTGGAGCAAGTGGATTGCATTGATTATGCAATGAGCGTGGATGGGGAACCTCAGCCATCCAGGAATCCTAGAGGTGATCATGGACTGTCCTGAAGGTAAAAAGTTTGGAACATCACCAGCAGAAGAGGTATCACGAGCTAAAGAGGCCCCACCATACAATGAACTACCAGAAAATGAAAGAAAATATGCCCTGTTCACTGATGGATCGTGTCGTATTGTGGAAAAGCATCGCAGATGGAAATCTGCTGTGTGGAGCCCAACAACAAGTTGCAGACGGCCATGAAGAGAAAGGGGAATTCAAGCCATTTGCAGAGGTAAAGGCTGGTCCAATCTGGCTCTTAGATGTGCTGAACGAGGAAGGTGGCCAATGCTTTATCTTTACACTGACTCATGGATGGTGGCAAATGCTCTATGGGAGTGGTTACAGCAGTGGGAACAAAATAACTGGCAAAAGGAGGTAAACCCATCTGGGCTGCTGAACTGTGGAAAGATATTGCTGCCCGGATAGAGAATCTGGTTGTGAAAGTACGCCATGTAGATGCCCACGTACCCATGAGTGGCGAGCACTGAAGGAACAACAAAACAACAACAGGTGGATCAAGGCTGCCTAAGATTGAGGTGGCTCAAATAGACTTGGACTGGCAACACAAGGTGAGAGGTAGCTTCATAGCTCGGTGGGCCCATGACTCTTCAGGCCATCAAGGAAGAGATGCAACATATAAGTGGGCTCAGGAACCGATGGGGTGGACTTAACTATGGATGCTATATTGCACAGGTTATTCATGACTGTGACACATGCGCCACGATTAACAAGCCAAGCAAGAGGTAAAACCTCGTCCTGGGTGGGACGGGTGATGGCAGAAAGTATAGAAATTTGGAGAAGGCCGTGGGCAGGTTGACATACATCACCATGCCACGATCCCAACCGTAGGTAAGTGTTTGTGCTTACCATGGTGGAAGGCAACCACTGGTTGTCTCGAAACATTTCAGTAACTCTCTGCGACTTCTCACACGCCCAAGACACCAGGTTTAGGCCTTGAAGAAAGGCAAGTCTTGTGGTGACATGGCACTCCAGAAAGAATTGAGTCAGACAATGGGACTCATTTCAAAACAACTCATAAGTAACTTGGGCAAAAGAACATGGCATTGAGTGGGTATATCATATCCCCTATCATGCACCAACCTCTGGAAAATCGAACAGTAACAGTGGGATTGTTAAAAACACACTGAAAGCAATGGGTGGTGGACTTTAAGCAATTGGGTACACATTTAGGAAAGCACCTGGGTAGTTAAACAGGGGATCTAACATCGGCATGGCCCTACCCAATCAACTCCGCACTACTGCAAGGGCATAAAGCCCCCTGTGCACATGAACATGTTAGGGAAAGAGTTGGGTCTATCGCTCAGGAAAGTGCAACCTTCATCTGGATTTTTGCCCAGGACCTGGGTCCACTTGGTGGGTGATGCAGAAGGAATGGAAGTTCAGTGTGTAGCACTAAGGGGAATTTGATTTGGGAGTGCAAGTCAGTAGTTTCCTTGTGTTGAAAATAATATATGTATATAGATATGTGTGTGTGTAATGCATGTTAATTATTGCTTGTTTGTATACATGTATATATGATGTAGTGATGTGAAAAAAGGGGTGGAATTTCATTGTTTTACAATTTTTTCTTAACAGTATTCCACATCATAACATCATGTAAAGCACTGGGAGTTAAAGAGTTAATACTCCATTTCCGTGGTCTGATGATTTTCTGGATACCTGGTTCTCAGAAGAGAAGAACTACATGCCCCAGAGGACTTTGCATTCAGAGGGAAAGATAAAACTCCTCGCAAGTCACGAGATCTCTCTCTTTCTCACTTCCTGGCAGTGTGTGTGTGTGCTTCTTAGCGGTTTCACCTTCCATTTTAGAGTAAGGCCATCAATTTCATACACTCTCATTCTCTTATTTTATTTGATTTATTGGTTGCAATTCTAATTATATTGTGTTATCTTGCTTTCTGATATCATGTTTAATAAATTAACTTTCCTTCTCAGATTGTTGCTGTTGTTCTTTTCTTAGGCCCATCTCCCATCTCCCTACCCTTTTCCCTTCCCCCTTTCCCAGGACGTGGGTCTGTGGGTCCCCTGCCCCATTAGTCACAGAACTGGGCCAAATCAGTCTGTAAACCGTCAAATCCTCTGTGACAGTGTTACACCTTTGTATGACTGGCAAGAGCTTGAAAGGAGTGTGATCTCAGAGAAAAACAACTCACTCAGTTTCTAACCCTGTCATGGTTTTATGATTCTCTTTATCGATTTATTGAATTATAACATCACGTAGTGTACTGGTAGTTTAAAGGTTAATGCTCCAGTTCCATGGAGTGTCAGTATTTCTGGGTACTTGGTTCTCAGAAGAGAACAACTACATCTCCCAGTAGACTTCACTGTTCCTTTTTTGTTTTCTGTTCAGAGGAAAAGTTAAAAGTGCTTAAGTGTCAGGAGATTGCCCCTTTTCCGTTTTTATTTTACTGTTCATCTCTGCGGCGTTGTATGGGAACTGCTGAGTCATGGCCTGAACCTCTGATTGATCACCTGAAGCAAGCTGTCATGGTTTTGTGATTTTTGGTTTTCAATATTCCACATCATAACTCATGTTTGGGGCACTGGGAGTTTAAACGGTTAATGCCCTCAAGTTCTGGGTACCCCCGCCCGGAAGGAAAAACTAAATTCCCCAGGGGGCTTTGGCGGTCCAACAGAGAGGAGATATACCTCCTGGCAAGGCCACCTTATTTGTTCTTTTCTTCGGTTCCCCTTCGTCCCACCTGCTTCTTTTTCGTCGGGCTCTCCCCAATCCCGGCTGCTCAACTGGGACTGCGTACCACCTCAGCGTTGTGGTGAGGGCCTATCCCCTTTCGGACATTCTCTCTCTCATTATTTTGATTTATTACTTCAAATTTAATTAATGGTATTATAGTGTTTACTTGCATTCCGATAAGGTTTTAGTAAATTGTTTGTTTCTCCTCAATAAGGTCCTGTTTTTTAATTATTTTTGGGGTCCCCCCTGTTCCCTTTTTTCTGGAGGCCAGATTTGCGAAACCCCCTCCCCCCCGCTAGTCAAATGAACTGGGCCAAACCAGCCCAAACTGTTACATTCTTGGTGGAGGAATGCGGGCAAAAGCTCTTTTTAGCGTGTAGAACGAACCTTCTCCTGCTCTCGGAGAGTTTCTTGGGAAATTTCTCTCTTTCACAGGTGCTTCCGAAAACTTTGACCTTGGAAAGGTCCCAGGCAGACGGCCAATAATTCTGGGATAAATTTGGTAAACTTGGCACTGGCTTATCTTGCCTTCTTAAAGAGAGAAAAAAAAAATTCGGCTTTCCTCTTTTAAACCTGTTTTGCAGAGGGGAGCTTCTAATTTTACAGAAACTTGGGATTTTTAAGCAGGCTCCCAGTCTCTCCTTTGAATCCTTTATGGCATTTTGTTGAAGGCCATCCTGATCACGTTTTCCTATCTCCCTAAAAGTACTTTTCAACAATTTTCAACTCAGTATTTGATTTGTCATATTTTGAGGAAGCCTTCCCCCAAAACCCGAGAAAATTAACTGAGTGGCAGGAGTATGGAGAGGCTTGGGGAGAGACTTTAGACGATGGACCATCTTTTGGGTGTCCTGGAACTTCACTCCTGAACCCTGAAAGACCCTGAGAGCTTAAACCATATTTTTTTGAAGAAGGAATGTTGCGGCTCAGGCAGATCTGAGGAAGGCAAACAAATGATTTGGGGCCTGGCCTAATTGCTTTCGGGCCTTATTCAATATTATCCCAAGAGGGAGAGAAGTTTGTGAAATTGGAAGAGAGATTGGGTCCCCAGAGCTGAAAGGGAGAGTCCTCAGGGAGACAGTACGAAATTAGGCGAAAGAGTCTCCAATCGGAAAAGGAGACTTCCAGGGAGAGACTCAAGAGCCGAGAGGGAGAAATTTCCGGCTGAGGCAGAGATTCTCCTAGATGAGAGACAAAAAAACCTCCAATCCGAGAGAGATGCCCTCCGGTCGGGAAGGGATTATCCCTAAAATCCAACAGGATGGCCCCCAAATCGAGAGAGACTCCCCTGCAATCCAACGCGACCCCCTCCGATCTGAACCGGGACACCCTCCAAACTTGAAGCGGACAAACCCTCCAAATCGAACGGAATCCTCATAATTGAACAAGACAAGACTCCAACTGAGCAGAGGCTGAGGAGCATCGGAACTGACCAACGATCAACCACAGGAGGCCACCACAATTGGATGTTCAGTTTGCCGCCTGGAAAGACGGGAAAATGGAAACGAACTCGACTCAATTTAGAAACAGGAAGAAAGAGGAGCAAAGAGGTCCAGAAGGGCTCGGAATCCAGGGGAAGCCCCCAGTCCAGGGGAGGGACCCTCAGTAAGACCAACGGTCACCAAAGGCCTATAAGGGCAACAAGAAGGTCCTGAAAGTGGAAAGGTGCCAAGAATTTTGTTACCATTGTTTGATCAATCTCGGAAAATTGAACAAATTGGAAAGTATGAGAAAAGACTTTTCAATTCCCCAAATGAGCCTATTTGTCACTTTGGATTACTTCCCGATGCTGGGACAATGGGCCAACAAGTGTTTGGCTAGATAGTAAGGAAAGCTCACCAAACTGGGTGGCATTCCTAGGGACTTCAGCCTTGACAGAGGCATTAGGAAATGCCAGAACCAGGCCTTCACCCTCTGGAAGCGGATTGTTTGGGTTAGCTGTAAAAAAAGATAACCCCTCAAACATCTGGTGCCTAGAAAAAGAAATGGGACAATGTAAAAAAGGCAATCCTTTATTTGAAGAATATGCTGTGTGGAAACACATAGCCCCTGTTCATTCCTAACGAACCAGGACCAAGAGCAATGGATCCCTGAGAGATTCAGGTGTACAAACCAACATGGTGGCGGTACATTCACAAAGATGCCAACCAGAAAGGTAAACCCAGTACTTTGCCAGCAATGTATGGGCCAGAGGGGAAAGAAGACCCCTTATAAATGGAACTGTTAAATAAAATTCAAGACTTTTAGGCTATATTTTAAGCCTCTATGAGCTTGTGGTTTTCGCCATCCAAAATTAGCTGAAAAGCTGAACAGAAGGGAAGAACAAACAAGAAAGAATATAATAGACAAACAATCTACCCGGCCCTAAGGCCTTATGGATCCCGGTTGGTAACAGATATTTCCAATGGGGACCAAATTTCCCAAAAAACCCTACTGGCAGGGGCTGACAACTTGGTTTTCCTCCCAGCCGGTGTCCACCAACGTCTCGCTATCAAAAGAAGAACGTCCCCCTGCCGAGCAAGGGACAACAGGAAAAGACTACGTCACTTTTTGCCTTGTGGCATTACCTACGTGACCAATGGAGAAGATATGAAAGAAGTTGGCATAAACAACCTACTCCTGCAACTTCAAGCACAAGGAAAAAGAATTACAAGCAAATGAAGCCCAAGGGTGAACTTTTCTCCAAAAAGGTTTGCCCAAGTTTGCCTACAGACAACAGAGGTAAAATAGAGGGGCCCTGCCCACAGCCAGGGGGTGGAAAAGGGATAAAGAGGTAATTTGGGACTGTGTGGGTTAGATGGCCCTGGCCACATCAGAACCACAGAAATAAAGGCCCTGGTGGACACTGGGGGCTCAGTGCACCTAAGGCCCTTTGAGTCCACCAAGGGACAAAATTTTATTCCTGGGGTGACTGGGGTTCCCAAAGGAGCTGAACTAATGTTGGAGGGCCGAAATCAGCCTCCTGGTAAAGATGGCAAAAGCAACCCAAATTGGCGACTGGGCCCACGGGCTCCTTGTTACTGGTATTGGATTACCTCAGAAGGGGGAATTTAAAGGATCCCAAAGGGTATCAATGGGCCCTTTTGGAAATACTGCTTATAGACACAGAAGGTGTTAAGGGCATTGTTCTGTTTTTGCCTACCCTATCAGAAAATCCCGTCCTTGGTTTGTGGGGGTTCTACGAGTGAAAGAGCAACAGGCATCGTTGCTACAAAAACGGTGCACAGGCGGAGTAACCCAACCAACAGGGATTCCTTTGCTCCCCTCAAAAGTTTGATTTTGTCAAACTAGGGTTAAGGGGTGATCAGAAGACTTGCTCACCCTTTAACAGTCCCATATGGCCGGTGTGAAAATCTAATGGAGATTGGAGGCTAACTGTGGACTATTGTGGCCTGAATGAAGGTCACGCCCCCTGAGTGCTGCTGTGCCGGACATGCTAGAACTCCATTACGAACTGGAGTCCAAGGCAACCAAAGTGGTATGCCACAATTGACATTGCCAAGGCATTTTTTTAAATTCTTTTGGCAGCAGAGTGAAGGCCACAGTTTGCTTTCACCTGGAGGGGCTCCAGTAACCTGGAATTAACGCCCCGGGGTGGAAAACAGCCCTCCATTTGCCATTGGGTTGGAATCCAAACTGCAACTGGAATGGGTGGCTCCGGAACTTCCTTAAACATTGATGAACATCATTGTGGTGGGGCAAACACACAAAAGGAAGGTTTTTAAGAAAGGGAGAAAATTAACCAAGTTCTTTTGGCGGTTTTGGCCATTAAGAAGAAAGGTAAAAGGGACCTGCCCCAGGAAATTCAGGTTCCCTGGTATAAAAGCGGCAAAGATGGGCCGGCGTCACTTTCCCAACCAATATATCGCAAAATCCCTGCCATGCCCCGCCCCAAAATAAAAAGGAGAAGGACAGTCCCCTTTTCTGGGTGTAGTGGGCTTTTGGAGAATCATGTTCAAAACCCCTACAGCCTCATTGTAAGGCCCACTTTTCAGGGACGCGGAAGAAGAATGTTTTTTGGTGGGAGGGTCCCTGAGCAGCAAGTAGGCCTTTTGAGGCAGATTTAACAAGAGATGCCTGTTCCAGGGCCCTAGGGCCAGTACGGATGGAACAGGAAGCTAAACACTTTCAACCTGGCCAGTTGCTGAACGGGATGTTCAAGGTAAAGGTTTCCCTCCACCCATCATGCAAACATGCCACTTGGGAGTAAGTGGATTGCGTTGATTAACACACGAGCGCGGATGGGGAAAACCTCAGTTTTTCCCAGGAATCCTAGAGGTACATGGACTGGCCTGAAGGTAAAAAGTTTCAAAACACCAGCAAAAGAAGTAGCGTGTGGGTAAAAGGAGGGGCCGCACCATACAATGAACACCAGAAAATGGAAAAGTTGCCCTTTCACTGATGGGTCCTGCCGAATTGTGGGAAACACGAAAGGGAAGGCTTCTGTGGGAGCCCCACCAACAAGGTTGCAGAAGGCCCTGAAGGGAAAAGGGAACAAGGCCAATTTGCAGGGTTAAAGGCCTTCCAACTGGCCTTGGAATTTGCTGAAGGGAGGAAAAGGGGCCAATCTTTAATTTAACCTAACCATGGATGGTGGCAAATGCCCTTTGGGGGTGGTTACGCCGTGGGAACAGAACAACTGGCAAAGAAGGGGTAAACCTATTTGGGCTCTGAACTTGGGGAAAAGATTAGGTTGCCCGAAATAAAGAATATGGTTGTAAAGGGGCCCATGTAGATGCTCAGGGTGCCCAAGAGTCGGGCTACGGAAGAACAGCAAAAATAACCATCAGGTAGACTACTGCCAAAATTGAAGGTGGCCTCGATAGACCTGGACTGGCAAACAAGGTGAATTATTTTCTAGCTCGGTGGGCCCAATGAGACCTCCGGTCTTCAAGGAAGAGAAGCAACAATACAAAATGGGCTAAGAGACCGAGGGGTGGGACTTAACTGTTGGAATCTAATTGCACAGGTTATTCATGACTGTGACACATGCCACGATTAAAACAAGCCAAGAGGATGAAACCTTCTTTTGGGAGGAAGGGGAGAAGGGCAAAAGTTAAAATATGGGGAGGGCATGGCGGTTTGATTAATCACCTTTCCCACGATTCTTGCAGTGGTAAGGTTGTGCTTAACATGGTGAGGCACCACGGGGTGGCTTGAAACATTGGCCATTACCCCCAATGCTAAACCCCGGGCCCGAAACACCCATAATTGGTCTGGAGAAACAAGTCCTGTGGGCGACATGGAACCCCCAGAAAGAATTGAGTTGGAAAAGGGACTCATTTCCAAAAATTCCTTGTAAAATTGGGCCAAAATCATGGCAAGGAGTTGGATTTAATCATAACCCCTAAACGTGTTACCGCCAGCTTCCGGCAAAATTTAATGGAACCGTGGGTTTGCTAAAAACCAATGTAGAAAACATGGGTGGCAGAACATTTTAAGCATTGGGAGAAGCATTTGGCAGAAGCCACCTTGGGTTGGTCAATACAAGGATCGATCAATCGGTGATGGTCCTGCTAGCTCCCACATACTGTCAAGGGAGATAAGGTCCCCGGGTATAACATGTAAAAAACATTTTGGGTTAAAGCAGTTTTTGGTCTTTCTAGTTCTGGGAAGGGCAAAACCTCTTCGTGGAACGGGTTTTTGCCCAGGGACCTGGGTCCACTTTGTGGGTTGATGCAGAAACATGAGGGATTTCAATTGTGTACCACAAGGGAATTTGAGTTGGGAGAGTGCCGTCAGGAATTCCATGGTGGTATATATAGGTTTGGTGGGGCATGTGGTTTTTAATTTTGCCTAATTATATTTTGTTTTGTATATATTAAGCCATGATGTAGGATGATGAAATAAGGGGTAGTTCATGGTTTTGTGATTTTTATTTTTCGATATTCCACATCATAACATCATGTGGGGCACTGGGAGTTTAACTGTGTATGGGAACTGCTGAGTCATGGCCTGAACCTCTGATTAGTCACCTGAGGTGAGCAATGAGTCAGCCCTGGGAGCACAGCCGAATATACTAAAACTTACACTATGTCCGTTCTTTGGAATTTCTGTAAATGGTTCAAGGGGGAGAACACTACCCCCCTCGATAAAATAATTCCAGGGCAGATCCCAGGATTTGCGGGATCCCCTTATTATGAATTGGCAACTATCATTGAAAAATGGGGTCCCCTACGTGTTGTGGGAAATGTTTCCCCATATCGCCTAGCGGATTACTTTCAGGGACTAGGCGAAGATATATTAGTCACTAGAGAAAGACAATTAGCGGCTTCTACAGTGGCATGGCCGCTATTAAATGCTTTAAACAATGCCGAAATAAGGAACAATACTTTAGTGAATGAAAATGAACTTCTAAAAGTTCGTATCGAAAAGCTAGAACAGGAACTTGGCGTATTAACAGGAAAAAAACCAATTTTACATCTTCCAATAGGTCAAGTTCGTAGTATTTCAATAAACAATGACCAGGCTCCTGAATCAACGGACTGTGTTGATCAGGAAAATAAACAATCTAAATCGGATCTTGAATCTCCAATTTTGATGGATGCACTAGAAGTCCGTCCTGTTATAACTCAAAAAACGAAAAAGGTACAGGACAGACCGGCAGGGGTGCCGCCTGATCAGTGGCCCCCTGCTCAAACACACTTGCACGTAACAGCCTGCCCATACACGGCAACAGAACTAATGGACTTAGTCCAACGATTCCGGCAGAAACCTAGAGAAAGTGTGCCGGCTTGGTTATTAAGACTATGGGATTCTGGGGCAGAAAGTGTTCTGGTGAATGGCCCCGAAATAGCCAAATTGGCCACAATGACTATCCATCCTGCTCTTAGACAGAGATTATATGCAG
This sequence comes from Lophura nycthemera, assembly GCA_021292215.1. NCBI lineage: Eukaryota > Metazoa > Chordata > Aves > Galliformes > Phasianidae > Lophura > Lophura nycthemera. The sequence goes on along the minus strand of JADANK010000361.1, from coordinate 84,078 downwards.
GTAATCAATATAATGATGAAAACCATTCTATAATAGAATGGTTAATGGCGGCCTGCTGTATGGTATGGCCCAATAAATCTGATATTCCCTTACAGGGCTGTGGTCCTCCATGGAGGATCTTCAAAATTACGTCCGTGAGCTAGGTGTAAGGGAAGCAATTTATGAAGATACCTTTGATGCCCTGATCTGGTCAAATTCTCAGCGGGGATGAGAGACCTAATTCTACAACAAGCCCCCTCCCTTCTGTATGGCACTCTGGTCTCTATATTAAATCCCCTAGTGGCCTCAGAACAGGTTGTCCAGCCGGCTGCGCAGTTAGTTGGCTGACCTAGGAGAGACAGAAACGCCTGCGGAGTAGGCACAACATTAGGACACTAGAAGAAGCCGAGGTCTTGCCGGTGACTAAAACCAAAATGCCGGCTACTCGAGCTCCTCAATTGGGACCCATAAGGGTCTCCCGAAAACAAATGTTTAATGATTTAATTTGGGCTGGGTCCAATTTGCTAAAGATTGACGGCCAGCCCAACCATGTCCTCCTCCAACTGTGGAAACCAATTAAAGGACAACCTAGAATTTCAAACCTACCCTAAGAAACCAAGGGTAAGGGTTATAAATGAAAGAATGCCAACAACGACATGGACTTAAAGATTTCATTGTTCCTAATAGGAAAAAAAAGCCGCCTCAGGTGTCTCGGGCTACAATGGCCTGAGCCACCGGAAGCAAAAGAATTGGACATAGCTCAATCATGTCGTGACGAGGGATGTTGTCCCCCTAGGCCTCCAGCCGGGACCGGAGGCCCTATGTAGAATTAAGTTTATTGGTCCCGGAAAAAACATACAAAGGGTTATGGCATTAGTAGACACTGGAGCGGAAACATCAATTGTTTATGGAGATCAACCAAATTTGATGGGGACAGAATGATTGATTGGTGGCTTTGGGGGAAAGACTATTCCTGTCACCCAAACATGGTTAAAACTGGGGGTTTGGGCGTCTCCCACCCGGGAGATAAGGTATCTATTGCCCCAGTCCAGGAGTACATCCTGGGCATAATATTCTATGGGGTCTGGCTCTCCAGACAAACTGTGGGAGGTTCAGACTTGGACAGAGAGTTCAGTATCCGGGCGGTGCAGGCAATACTAAGAGGCCATGCGAACATGGGCCAATTTGCCTGCCGAAACCGCGGTGGATTACTAATGTAAGACAGTACAGACTCTCGGGGGTGGGCAAGATGAAATATCGAGAACGGTGGCAGAATTAGAAAAGTGGGCATTATAAGACCTGCACACAGCCCTATAATTTGCCCATATGGCAGTGTGAAAGTCGGATGGCACGTGGAGAATGACAGTGGATTACAGAGATTAAATAAGGTCACGCCGGCCTATTCATTGCGGCCTACCAATATTGCCTCCCTAATGGATACGTTGAGTAGGGAGATAAAAACCTATCATTGTGTCCTAGATCTAGCAAATGCGTTCTTCAGTATCCCAATTGCTGAGGAATCACAAGATAAATTTGCGTTTACGTGGGGAGGCAGGCAGTGGACCTTTCAGGTCCTGCCACAGGGGTACGTGCATTCACCAACGTATTGTCCCACAATTAGTGGTGCGTGACCTGGCTAATTGGAAAAAACCTGATGATGTTAAACTTGTTCAATTATATTGATGATCCCTGCGACATTGGACTCACTGGAGGCAAGTAGGGCCAGGCAGCAGTTCATTAACATTAACCGCTATTTACAGCAGAGGGGAATGGGCTGTAAATCCCCAAAAGGTGCAAGGTCCGGCCTGTCTGTAAAAATTCCTGGGGGTGGTTTGGTCAGGGAAGACCGGAGTACTACCCAGTGCTGTCATAGATAAGGTTCAGGCGTTCCCAGTCCCTACAACCGAAGCAGCTGCAAGAGTTTCTAGGTATACTGGGGTTACTGGCGTTCCTTTATACCTCCACCTAGCGCAGCTGCTAAGGCCACTATATAGACTCACAAAAAAGGGGCAGCTATGGACTGGGGGAAAACAGAACAGGATGCTTTCCAACAGGCAAAAACTGGCAGTAAACAAGCCCAGGCACTGGGTATATTTGATCCACCCTCTCAGCTGATTTGGCTGTTCATGTTACTCAAGATGGCTTTGGTTGGGGCCTGTGGCAACGCAGAGTTCTGTTTCGGACCCCCATTGGTTTTGTCTCAGGTCTGGCATGGAGCAGAAGAAAGATATAGTATGATGAAAAACAGTTATTGGCTGCCATTCAGCATTACAGGCAGTGAGCCAATAACCCAGACGGCTGCAGTTATAGTTAAGACCACTCTGCCAATTCAGGGGTGGGTGAAAAGATCGACCCACCTTCCTAAGACAGGGGTGGCCCAAGCACAAACAGTGGCACGATGGGTCGCTTACCTCAGCCAAAGGAGCAGTCTGTCTTCATTCACCCTTAAAAGAAGAGCTCAGAAGATCCTAGGTCCAGTGACCTATCACAACTGTTGATGCCACCGAAGAAATATGGTCGCTCCACCAGAGAAGAGTCCTATCGGGGGGGGGGAAATACCATCCCTGAAGATGCCTGGTACAACGATGGGTCCAGGAAGGGCAACCCAGGAAGTGGGGAGCAATAGCATACCATCCTTCGACTGAGACAATCTGGTTTGCGAGGGGGGATGGGTCAGAGCAGCCAAATGGGCAAAGAACTGCGAGCTGGTGTGGATGGTTATAAACCAAGGAACCCGGTGAATGGTATTTCCTGAGTATCTGTGCAGATAGTTGGGCTGTTTACCGGGGCTCCACTCTGTGGATTGCACATGGGCCACCCAGGAATGGACTATCCACGCCTGACCAATCTGGGCAAAGATGTGGTTAGAATATGGAATACAGTCAAACAACAGGACTGTATGTGTCTACCATGTTTCTGGTCATCAGCCCTACAGTCACTGGGAAATGATGAAGCTGACACGCTGGCCCGGTTCGATGGATTGAGAATTCCCCATCTGAGAACATTTCCCCATTGGTTTACATCAGAAGCTACGACATGCGGGACAAAAGACAATGTGGGCAGCTGCTAAAGCATGGGGACTGCCCATACAACTACCTGACATCGTCCAGGCATGCCAGGATTGTGACGCTTGCTCTAAGATGAGACCGAGATCATTGCCCAAAACGACAGCCCATTTGCTAGGGACACAATCCTCTCCAACGATGGCAGGTCGATTACATTGGGCCCCTTCCTCGGTCTGAGGGGGGAGATATGACCTGACCTGCGTCAACACTGCAAGTGGGCTGCTGCAGGCCTATCCAGTACCAAAAGCAAACCAGGCCATATACCATCAAGGCACTGGACTAAACTGTGTCTGCCTACGGGACACCTCAAGTCATTGAGAGCGGACCAAGGGACTCTTTTACTGGTGCAACGATACACGCTGGCAGAAGAAAACAAACATCGAATGGCGATTCCACCTGCCATATAATCCAACGGGGGCCAGGCCTCATTGAACGTTTATAATGGTATTCTTAAGGCTGCCCTGAAGACAGGCTCCCAGTCCCGCAGGGGTGGACGAAAAGACTGTATGAAACCTTGCGGGACCTGAATGAAAGACCCCGAGACGGCAGACCCAGTGCCCTGAGAATGCTGCGGACAACATGGGCCACCCCACTTAGGATCCAAATTACGGGCACTGATTATCAGGTAAGACCCCAGATTGGTAATGGAAATCTTCTGCTCCCTGCCCCTGAGAATTTAGAACCAGGCACCCATAGAATAAAATGGCCTTGCAAGGTGCAGGTAGGACCCAAGTGGTGTGGCCTACTTGCACCTTGGGGGATTGTTGGGGTGGGAGGCTCAGTAGTCCCTCCAGTAATAGGTACATGGCCTACTGATATTGTGGTCAAACACTCCGATCTTCATTGCTAAAGGGACCCCCCATCATGTCCCTAGGCAGATCAGGGACACCTCCTTTGGTGCCTGACATAGTTATGCAGCCACAGATATCTGGCCAGGAAGGTGTGGTACAGGCGGCCGGGACGGCCCCGTACAAGCTGAAGTGTTGACCCAGGATAGAAATACGGCCTGTATCTTGCCCTGGAGAGCAGACCTTCCCCTCCTGGTAACCCTTGAAACATCTGTATTTACTCCCCGTGAGTCTTCGAGCCTTCAGGATCACCGGAAGGAACGAAATGCCATCAAAGCGTTCCAGTGTTCAGTCAGATCACGTGCGACACCTGGTGATGGCCTATATGGGACTGATGGAACATAAGATGGACCTGCACCTGATGACCGCATGCCTCTAGTAACTTCATCGAGCACTGGCCCATACAAGGCTATCAACGTTCACCAACCGTCACTTGTCTTGAATTGTACCAACATGCGTCGCGATGGAAATTGTATAAGGCGTCGTGATATAGTGGGTCTCTGTATTAGGAAAAGCTTACCCATTAGTCAGCCTGATCATTGGTTCACGCCGTGAAGGGGTGGAGTGTATGGAAACTGCTGAGTCAGGGCCTGAACCTCTGATTAGTCACCTGAGGCGAGCAATGAGTCAGCCCTGGGAGCACAGGTGAAGGCAATTCACCTGTGCTGCAGGAAGGGGTGGAGTCTGGCTCCACCTCTCCTAGACCCATTTAAGAGCTGACTACCAGTGGGGAAGGATCTCTCTCTCTCTTCGGGAGATCTTCTCCACTGGAGTTTCCTGAGCGAGCCTGCGACACAGGTAAGCCTCCTATTTATTCTCTTTGTGTCTCTGTGCCTAACTGTGTTGCTTATTTCATTATTATAACATCTTAATATTATTAATTTATAAAATATTCCTTTATATAATTTTCATTGATTGTACGAACTGTTAATGCTCAAGTTTTCGGTACCTGCCCGGAAGATAAGAACTACATTCCCCAGAGGGCTTTGCGGTCACAGAGAGGAGATATACTTCCTGGCAAGGTCACCTGATGTGTTCTTCTTCGTCCGCTACTTCTTCACTTGCTCTTTTTCGTTGGCTTCTCTCCCGTCTCCCTGCTGCTCAACGGGACTGTGCATTTCATCTCAGTGTTGTGGTGAGGCCTATCCACCTTTCGGACATTCTCTCATTATATTTATTAGCTTCAATTTTAATCATATTGTATTATAGGGTGTTATCTTGCATTCCGATAATATATAGTTAGTAAATTAGTTTGTTTCTTCTCAGATCATTGCTGCTCTTTTTAATTATTTTGGGGTCCCCTATTCCCTTTTTCCAGAGGCGCAGATCTTGTGAAATCTCTCCGCCCCACTAGTTACAGAACTAGGCTGAACCATTCCTTAAACTGTTGACACAAGCAATGAGTCAGCCATGGGAGCACAGGTGAAGGCAATTCACCTGTGCTGCCAGAAGGGGTGGAGCCTGGCTCCACCTCTCCTTGACCCATTTAAGAGCTGACTACCTGGTAAGTAGGTTCTTTTTTGCAGATTTGTTTTGCTGGTGTTTTTTCTGTGAGCCTTGGTTTCTGGTAAGCATCCTTTTTATTCTCTTTTTGTTACTTTATTCTGCTTTGCCTAACTCTCTTGTTTATTTTATCGTTATGGCATCTTAATGTTTTTTGCTTATATGCTTGGCGAGCCAGCTGGTCAAATATGCTGAAATTTATATCTTGTTCTTTCCATGGAATTTCTAGAAGTGGGTTGGGGGGGAATGTTACTTCACTAGGTAAAATGATTGTGAGTCAGATACCCGGATTTGTGGGATCTCCTTATTATGAGTTAGTGGTTTTTGTTGAATCATGGAGTCTCCTACATGTTATGTGAAATATCTCCCCATATCGCATGGCAGACAATTTTCAGGGACTTAACAAAGATACGCTGATCTCAACCAAGAGGCAGCTAGCTGCTTTCACAGTGGCATAGCCATTATTAAATGCTTGAAATTGTGCTGCAATGGGGAATAATACTTTAGAAAATGAAAACTAACTTTGGAGAGACTGTATTGAAAAGCTAGAGCAAGAACTTAGCATATTAACAGGGACGAAACCAATTCTGCATCTTCCAGTATGTCAAGTTTGCAACATCTCATTAAACTATGTCCAGTCTCCTCAATCAACAGACTTCATTGATCAGGAAAACTAAAAATTCTAAATTACATCTTGAATATCTGATTTTCACAGATCCTCTAGGAGTCTGTCCTGCTATAACTCAGAAAACAAAGAAAGTACAGGGTCAACTGGCAGGGGTACTGGCTGATCAGTGGCCCCCTGTCCCAACTCATTTGGCCATACATGGCAACAGAATTGCTGGATTTAGTACAGCAATTTCCGCAGAAGCCTGGAGAAAGTGTGCCAGCTTGGTTAAGACTGTGGGATTCTGGGGTAGAAAGTGCTATGGTGAGTGGCCAGGGAATAGCTAAGTTGGCCACCATGACTGTCCATCCTGCCCTCAGGCAGGGGTTATATGCGGGTAATCAATATCTTAATGAAAACTATTCTATAATAGAATGGTTAAATGGTGGCCTGCCATATGGTATGGCAGAGTAAATCTGATATACCTCTACATATGGGGATATGGTCCTCTATGGAGGACCTTCAAAATTATATCCATGAACTAGGAGTAAGGGAAGCAATTTATGAAGACACATTTGATGCCCTGTATGGTCAAATTCTCCCGCAAGGATGCGACTTGATTCAAGCAAAGCCCCCTCCCACTATACGGTACTTTGGCTCTTTATAAAGTCCCCTTGGGGCCTCAGGGGCGGTAAAGGGTCCAGCGGCTGCCTAGGAGAAAACGAAAGCCTGGGGATAGATTCAACTTGGACTAAGAAGAAGCTAAGGTCCTGCGGTGATTAAAAAAACCAAGAGGGCCAGCTACTCAAGCTGCTCAATTGGAACCCATAAGGGTTTCTCAAGAACAAATGTTTATGATTTAATTTTTCTGGGGTCCAATTTGCTAAGATGGGACTGCCAAGCCCAATCATGTCCTTCCCAGCTTTGGAAACAACTAAAGGACAACAAAAATTTCGACCTACCCTAAGGAAACCAAGGTAAGAGTTAATAAATAAGGCGCCAACGCAACATGGAATTTATAAGACTTCATAGTCCTCAATAGGAAAAAAAGCTACCTGACATCACCCAGACATGCTGGGATTGCGACGCTTGCTCTAGGATGAGACTGAGATCATTGCCCGAAACAAGTCCATCTTACTGGAGGATGCAATCCTCTCCAGTGATGGCAGGTTGATTCCATTGGGCCCCTTCCTTGGTCTGAGGGGGTGAGAGATCCCCTGACCTGTGTTGACACTGCTAGTGGGCTACTGGAGGCCTATCAAACAGAAAAAACAGTACCAAAACAAACCAGGCATTATACCATCAAGGGCCTCACTAAACTATTTGCGCCTACGGACACCTCAAAGTCCAAGGGAGGCCAAGGGGGGACTCCGGGGGGGTTGGCTTCAAGTTCTGGGCAGAAGACAATAACGTTGAATGGTGATTCCACCTGCCATGTAATCCAATGGGGGCAGGCCTCATTGAATGTTATAATGGTATTCTTAAGGCTGCCCTGAAGACAGGCTCCCAGTCCCTGCAGGCGTGGATGAAAAGACTGTATGAAACCTTGCAGGACCTGAATGAAAGACCCCGAGATGGCAGACCCAGTGCCCTGAGAATGCTGCAGACAACGTGGGCCTCCCTGCTTAGGATCCAAATTACAGGCACTACACTCATCTTGAATCGTTCCAACATGCATTGCGATGGAAATTGTATAAGCATCACAAAGTATCAGTTTTCTGTATTGAGAAAGCTTACCCTTTAGTCAACCTGATCATTGGTTCATGCTGTGAAGGGGTGGAGTGTATGGGAGCTGCTGAATCATGGCCTGAACCTCTGATTGACCACCTGAGGTGAGCAATGAGTTAGCCCTGGGAGCACAGGTGAAGGCAATTCACCTGTGCTGCTGGGAGGGGTGGAGCCTGGCTCCACCTCTCCTAGACCCCATTTAAGAGCTCACTGCCACTGGGGGAGGATCTCTTTGGTGATTGCTTCTCTTGGAGTCTTCTCAGCGAGCCTGGGACGATGGGAAGCTTTCCATCTGTTTTTCTTTATTGTGGTAACCTGTTTAGTCTAACTTTTTTGTATATTTCTGAATTATAACATCTGTATATTCATTGATTATACTCTGAGAAAGCAAGCACTGAGCATCAGGCATAGGGGACTGGGGAGGAACCCAAGCTTGTCCCAAGGCTTTCCATCCCTGGGGCTTCCTGCAACCTCATCCAGCATGCACCGAGCAGAGCTAGGGCTGTGTCCTGTTATTGCTGAGCATTCATGGCACGCTGCCTTACAGGTTGAGCATATTTCCAGTTTCAGTGTACCCTGTGCAATATGGAATGCTTTTTGATTAAAATGACTATCTGTTGTGTACAGCATAGAAAGGCCTTCCAGTTCAGGCCATTAATTACTATTGGCAGTAGGCGATTAAGAAAATACAAAAGGAAAAATTAGACTGAGTTTTACAGACTTTCAATGCACAATAAAATGTGTTCTTTGGAGTCAATGCATTCAATATTGTGTTTTGGCATGAGTCAATGTTGCAGGCACATTCACACCAAACAACAATAACATTGCTGAAAGATTCTAAATGGGTTATCACATTTTTCTCCACAAGCAATGGTCATGATGTGCATATGGCACCCCATTGTAACAAGAACCAGGCTCTGTAACTCACAAATGTGATGACATATTTACATGCACCACACACTGTGCAGGCCACGTCCTGGTTGTTCTGAGGCCAACCGAGACTTTGGGGGGGTCAGGACCAAGCAGTAGTTCTGCTTGTGACACATTTCATGACATGTGTAGCCTTGCATGCCATTCACCTGAGAGTGAACCTTGGCCCTTTGTCAACATCAGCCATTTAAAAATAAGTAATGCTTTCAGTATGGCCATTAAATAATTAATCCTTTATTACAAATATGGCCATATTTTTAATATTTATCTTTTTATTCAAAACAACTCCATCAGGCATTGAACTGTATAGCCATTAGAATAAAGATATTAGATTAGTTTACAGAAAACCTGCTTTCTAATTGTTTTGTTTTTGCAACCTCTGTTCACAGTTAGCTATGTTTCACAAATACTTGTCTTTTGGTATACTCCACAATTCAAACTGGTAGCTAAAATGTATTTTTTTTTTTTAGTGTATCCTACTGCCATTCACTGAAAAGATGCAAGCAACTAAAACACAAAACAAGGATGTAAAGAGAAGGAAAGATAACACACCTATTCCATATACACTTCTTCCTTCCATTCCCCTCTTGATGGCTCTGTCCCAGCACCATCACCACCCTATCCTCATCTCCATTGTGGGCCATCCCCGTGTTCCTGCAGTGTCATCACCTCGTGGCTGCCATGAGGAGCCCTTTCCCTAGAGCTTCTCCTGACATTGTAAGCTGAAAGGTTTTGTACTTGCAAGAATTGTGTTGCATTGTGTGCTTTCATTTAGCTATATTTTTGTCTAGACATTCAGAAGTAATAGTGAATAGTTTCCCTGAACCATCAGGAATTCATTTAGATAGACAGCGAAGGGAAGGTTGAGGATCAAGAAAAGGGAAAGGAAGAGTCTAGCTAACATGCTAATGAACACAGAGAGGATTTGCTGTCCTGGACACAAAGGCTGCAACTGGCAGATCCAGGAGTAGGGAGTCAGGTTTTCCAGGCAGAAGCATGCTTGCTCTTTTAACCAGAACACCATTTTCTGCCCTGAAAAGATGCTTGTTCAAGGAGCCTCTCTTTCTTATTCCTTTTCTTTGTCTGCACCTTTGGGTCATCGCCTCACTGAGACACAAGCCAACCCCCCCACCTCCTTCTGGACATAGGTGCTGGCACCTCACCTCCATCAACACAACCTGGACGGCACTTTGAGGCTGAGGGACACCAGGTAAAGCCAGTGGCCTCAGGCACTATGCTGAGACCCTAACATGGAGGTTTAGCCAGCATGTATCTCCAGTACAGCTCAATGGCAAATTGCACTGGAAATAGCTAATCACTGTATGTCATTAACAACTGGTGCAGAATCCTTCCTTCCCTGTGTAATTTTTGTTTATCTGCTTTTGGGTGTGTTCTGGCACCCAGAGAACAGTGTCTGGCAGAGATGGGTGCTCCCTGTCCTGCTGCTGCTACAACACAAATAATAAATGGCAATATTAGTAATAAATCACACAGCACCACACAGCATAGAACTAGTGTTGTTTAACAGCAATGTCTCCTTAAGGACGCTTGCTACAAGTCACGCTCTGTTGTATGAGCAGTGACGAGTGCAGGCAGTGAGGCAAGTTAGCAGTGCCCAAGGGCTGATATGGGATTGTGCCTTGGAAAAGGAACTTTGCAGCCATCAGCCTTCTGCACAAGTATGTCTAAAGTTGTGGGTGCCAGGCTGGTGGTGCCAGAGAGCATCTGAGCCCCTTTGCAGCTCCAAATGTCCATTACCAAAGTAAAAGCCAGAAAATGCTGCATAATAGCAGCATAGGGAAGAACAGGGCATTTTCAAAACGGCTTTAAAACTCTCAATATTCATAGCCAGTGCAGAGGGGTGAAGTTTCCTCCCTGCTGGAATATGTCCAATTTGTTTGTGTGCCAGATGCAGTCACTTTTCCCCCAAAGTGTGGGTGCTGTGCACTAAAATTTGCACTTTTAAGGTATGATTTTAAATTGCCTTTTGCATCTTCTTCCAGTGTATAATCAGTTCTCAGCATCATACAGAATAATATTAAAATGTTAAAATACTTTGAAGCATACTTGTTTTAATAAGAAAAACAGTTGCTTTACAGACTCCTTTATCCTGAGGCATCATGGCCAAGATTTTCAAATACAAGCAACCCTAAGATTTATCTTTTTTGCAACCAGTCTGACCATCAAAGGTACTTAGAAAGTTGCATCTTCCCAAATATCTGTTCTTGACTGCAACACGAGACTGCTAATTCAGTTGTCTGACTGGGGACTTAGCAATGTGAAAGAGGACTCTGGGAATCACATCTCCTACTCTCTGCATTCCCACTGTGCTCGTTTTCCTCTCAAGGCCATTTCTCAGAAATTGGGCTGCCCCAACCTCACTCCATCTCCCCCCTGATCTGGTGCCAGTGGAGCTGTTGGGGGGGGATGCTTTCCTGTGCAGTTAACTGGGCTGGGAATCCTATCCCCCCATTCTCCACATTCATTGGGGCACACAGAGGGATGAGGAAGCCATATTTTGACCTCCATATTGTTCTTAAAAAAAAAAGTAAAATTCAGTAAATACAAAAATATGCAAGCAGTGGAAGTGGGGTTCCACACTGAGAAACTTGTAAGTGACAATTAACTGGGGTTTTGGGGTGGCTTTTTCAATTGGCCAAGGCAAGTCTACGTATGCTGAACTACTCATAGCAACATATGTGAGAAAAACATAATTCTAGTTCTAATCTGAAAGGAACAATCAAATTAAGATGTTTAGAGGCATTTAGTGGAATGCTGAAATATGAAAAGATTTTAAAACAGATTTAATAGCATATGTATAAAAGCAAAATATTTCACCTTTGCTGTGCTGCTGCATGAATAGCATTCACAGAATTTGATAAATGCTTCTGCATTGCTAAATATGCTTAAACCCTTTGATGAATGGTGACAGGGGTGATTAAAAAGCATCTTTATATTATGGAAAATATATTAGGGTGAGTGTATATATATATTTCTTTTAGAATTGTATCTGAAGAACATTTAACTCAGATTTGGGCACATTTTAGACCATCATTTGGGACTTCAAGATTTAGGTTCTTAGGCACAATGCAACAAGGTCAGTTTGGCCAGTCCTTCACCATGCATCCTATAGAGGAGCTGGAACTCTGCAGGCAGCTGGTGGGACTCCTGCCACTTGGTCGTAAACTTGGTTCCTTTCTTGTCATAGTAGTGATATGGGAGGTCCTCCCTTGTGTTGGGGTCAAACCCAAAGGGCCAGAATCCATACAAGTGAATTTCTTCACAAATGGCAGAAGCAAGGGTATACATGAGAATACCTGTGCTCAGCCGCTTTGGTGACAAGTGCTTGTTTTTCCAGTATCTGTGATAAAAACAAAGGCATGTTAGTATAGGGTACAAGTAATACCATGGGGTTGCTGTAAGAAAAAAAAATATTACTGAATGGAGACCACCAAAAATGCTACTGCATGGAGACAATCAATGCTCACAGCTGATAACCTGAGTAAGGTAAGGCTGTTCAGGACATTCTGTAAAGAACAGGAATGCAGAAAAACCATTTTAGCACTCTCATCAAAATTCTCTTTTGAGGTCTCCCTAGAATCATAGAATCATTAAGGTTGGAAAAGACCTCCAAGATGATCCAGTCCAACCATCCACCTACCACCAATATTTCCCCAATAAACCACATTCCTAAGTACCACATCTACATGTTTCTTGAACAGCTTCAGGGAGGGGACTCTACTACCTCCCTAGGCAACTTGTTCCAGTGTCTGACCACACTTTCAGAGAAGTTTTTCCTAATATCCAACCTGAACCTCCCCTGGTGCAATTTGAGGCCATTCCTTATAGTCCTATCACTAGTTATATGTGAGAAGAGGCTGACCTTCACCTTGCCACAACTTCCTTTCAGGGAGTTGTAGAGAGAAATAAGGCCTTCCCTGAACCCCCTCTTCTCCAGACTGAATAATCCCAGTTCTCTCAGCCACTCCTCATAACATTTGTGCTCCTTCACCTGGTTGTTGTTGTGGAGGACCCGGCACTTGGTCTTGTTGAACCGCATCCCGTTGGCCTCAGTCCATCAATCCTGCCTGTCTAGATCCCTCTGCAGGGCCTTCCTACCCTCAGGCAGATTGACAATTCCTGCCAACTTGGTGTCATCTGCAAACTTACTGAGGGTGCACTCAATGTCCTCATCCAGGTCATCAATAAAGATATTGAACAGGACAGGCCCCAATACCAACCCCTGGGGAACACCACTCATTGACCGGTCACCACCTGGATTTAACTCCACCACCACTCTCTGGGCCCAGCCATCCAGCCAGTTCTTTACCCAGCAAAGAGTGTACCTGTCCAAGCCACGGGCTGCCAGCTTCTCCAGAATACTGTGGGAGACAGTGTCAAAGGCTTTGCTGAAGTCTAGGTAGACCACATCAACAGCCTTTTCCTCATCCACCAGGCGGGTCACTAGATCATAGAAGGAGGTCAGGCTGATCAAGCAGGATCTGCCTTTGACAAACCCATGCTGGCTGGGCCTGATCCTCCGGTTACCCCGTACATGCTGTGTTATCCCACTCAAGGTGATCTGTTCCATAACCTTCCCTAGTACTGAGGTCAGGCTGACAGACCTGTAGTTCCCCAGATCCTCCTTACAACCCTTCTTGTAGATGGGAGTCACATTGGCAAGCCTCCAGTCCTCTGGGACCTCTCCAATTGACCAGGAACACTGATGGTGAAAAGTGGCTTGGCAATCACCTCTGCCAGCTCCCTCAGAACCCTCAGGTGGATCCCATCTGGCCCCATGAACTTGTAGCAGTCCAGGTGGAGTAGTAGGTCTGTAACTGTTTCCACCTGAATTGTGGGGGGGTTTATTCTGCTCCCCCTCCCAGACTTCCAGGTTAGGAGGTAGAGTACCCCAAGGGTAATTGGTCTGACTTTTAAAGATAGATGTAAAGAAGGCATTGAGAACCTCATCCTTTTCCTTATCCTCAGTGATCATATTCCCTGCCACATCCAGTAAAGGATGGAGATTCTCCTTAGCCCTATTCTTATTGTTAATATATTTGTAAAAATGTTTTTTGTTCTCATTAACCCCAATGGCCAGGTTTAGCTCAAGCTGGGCTTTTGCCTTTCTAATTTTCTCCCTGCATATCCTAACAGCTTCCTTCTGCCCCCCCCAAGTTTCCTGTCCTTTCTTCCTCAGGAGGTAGACTCTTTTTGTCCTGGAGCCTCAGAAAGAGTTCCCTGTTCAGCCATGCCGGTCTTCTTTCCTGTCAGCTCATCTTATGGCACACAGAGACAGCCTACTCCTGTTCCTTTAAGACTTCATTCTGGAGAAGTGTCCAGCCTTTGTGGATCCCTTTGCCCTTCAGGACCAAATCCCAAGGAACCCTCCCTACCAGTGTCCTGAACAGTTCAAATCTGCCCTCCAGAAGTCCAAGGTAGCAGTTTTGCTGGCCTCCCTCCTGACTTCACCAAGAATTGAGAACTCTACCATTTTGTGGTCACTCTCCCAAAGACAGCTCCCGACCACCACATCTCCCATCAGTTCTCTGTTTGTGAACAGCAGGTCTAGTGGAGCACCTCCTTTGGTAGGCTCTCTTATTAGCTGTATCAGGAAGGTATCTTCTACATGCTCTAGAAACTTCCTAGACTGCTTCTTCTGTGCTGTATTGTACTTCCAGCATATATCAGGGAAGTTGAAGTCCCCCATGAGAACAAGGGCTGGCAATTGTGCAACTTCTTCCAGTCCCTTGTAGAATGCCTTGTCCATCTCTTCATCCTATTTTGGCAGCAAGCTTCATTTTATCCCCTTCTCCCTCATACCTAGTTTAAGGCCCTCTCAACAAGCCCTGCCAGCTCCTGGGCTAGGATTCATTTCCCCCTTTGAGACAGGTGGAACCCATCTGCAGCCATCAGGCCAGGTGTCAAGTAAACCACCCCTTCTGCGTGTGTTTTTGGTTTTCCACCTGAAAAAGCAGATCTCCTTACTCCTGGTCACATGTGCATTTGCTAAAGATGTGGCAATGTTATCCTTGTGTGAATGGCTATAGATTTGCCTAGATCACTCTGCGGATGTCTGCTGGCACCCTATTTGCTACCTGAGAGCAAGTTTCTTCCATAAATGGTACTTTCCTTATGCAGAATCTCATTCAACTCCTCTGCACTCCTTCTGCCTCTGCAAAAGCCATGGTGGGAGCAGTCCCATGACAGCACAGACCCTGGAACGCTTACTAAAGCAATGATGGAACTGTATTTGCTCTGTAAGCAAACAGTGTCAGGTCCTGCCTGGCTAGGCAATGCCTTTCAGATTAGGCATGACTAGGAAAATAAATATAATTGCATTTGTACAGAGAGAAATACATATTTTGACAAGTTAAATGTCAGAGAAAAATACACACCTGTTAACATGCTGCATTATATTTCCTGGCCATGCCAATTGGACCTTTAGTTGGCCTCGATGCTCAACAAAGAAGTCAACCAGTGTTCTTGTGACTGTTGCTGATGTGTGGAAGAAGAAAGCTGGAATCCAAATAATGGCTCCATCAAGCTTTTTTAAACTTAAAAAGAAGTTGTTGCGATCCTGAATGGTCAAAAGATTGTTGTAATACTTTTCCAGGATGCTGGGGTTGAAGGTTGTGAGATTAATTTTCCTTCCAACATCTTTTTGGAATGCCTCAGTTGGAGCAAAATTGCAGCGAAAAACAAAATCAGATTTATCTATTTCTTGCCCACACTGACTTCCGGTCAAGATTCCACTGTTTCCAACCACAGCGCAAACGTTGTAATGCTTATTCAGGATCGGTGACACATCTGGAAGCAGCGATCTGAAGTTATTGCTTATAGAAAAAACATACTTATGGCTGGAATAATCATAATGCATCAGCTGTCCAATCCGGACACTATTCTTGGTCAAAGAAAAATTTTTTATGACATCGACATACTGAAGGATTTCTTGCCTAAAATAAAATAGAAAAAAAAAAAAAAAAGAAAACGCTGAGTCACTGAGTTATATTTTCCTTTTGTCTGTGTTGGAGAGATTTCTTTCCAGCTATACTTATTTTTTTCTTTCTAGAATATTATAAAGCAATTTACTGAGCAATGCAGTGATGCAATGGCTTTAAAATTAATATAAACAGATAGGAATGATGGAGCTCCTCATACAGTGCTCTGCTTGGTTTTACTGGGGTGTACTGACTGATGCCAGCTACAGATGTGTCTGTGGCTCTTGGAAAAGTGTCAGGATTAAAATATTGCATTCTCTGTTTAAATGTGAGGCATAGAACTAAGAGGACACATTTCCCACATCCACCTTCCTGAAGTGTAGTGTGAAACACATTTCTGTCTGTGCTGTGACACATGCCTGGTGAATGGGTTTTCTGCTGCTCCTGCTCTCTGCACACATTTCACTCTCAGTACTGGACCATGGATTTATGGTAATGATGGATATTTTGTTTGCCGTGAGATATCTGAAGCAAAACCAAGAAGTCCAGAATATTCCATTGTATTAACAGTAATGCAGTTGATTTTTTAAATGTGCATATTCCATATGTTCTCATTAGGAAGTTTTGAGTCACAAAACAAGTGACAGTCACTGTCTTCCTTTATGTAAACATAATTCCTTAATGTCTTATTTGAGCAAACATGTCAACATTTTCACAAGCATTATTAGAAATACTTAAAAACAAAAACAAACAAACGAAAAAAAAAAAAGAAAAAGAAAAAAAAACAGAAAAACCCACCAAACCTGCTCAGGAATTTTCCTAGTGGGGCATAAAATTAGAAAATCAATGCCACTTTATTTTCTCATGTTTATGAAAAACAACTTTTCTTCCAGCTTGCATCCTCCAATGTCTAAGTATTAATGGAGTCCCACTGGGTCCCCTAATTATGGGTTATGGATGACAGATAAATGCAAAGGTAGATCCTGAGGCATTAGCTCAAATCATCAGTGGGGTGACACGGAGTTATTTGTTGGTCTCTTCTCTCATATAACTAGTGATAGGACTAGAGGGAATGGCCTCAAGTTGTGCTAGGGGAGATTCAGGCTGGATGTTAGGAAATGCTGCTTTTCCAAAAGAGTGGTCAGGTGCTGGAATGGGCCGCACAGGGAGGTGGTGGAGTCACCAACCCTGGAAGTGTTCAAGGAACATTTAGACTTTGTGTTGAGGGACATGGTTTAGTGAGAACTATTGGTGATAGGTGAACGGTTGGACTGGATGATCTTGTAGGTCTTTTCCAACCTTGGTGACTCTATGATTCTATGATTTTTCACACAGAGGGTGGTGACACACTGGATCAGGTTGCCCAGAGAGGTTGTGGATGCCCTGTCCCTGGAGGCATTCAAGGCAAGGCTGAATGTGGTTCTGGGCAGCCTGGTATAGTGGTTGGTGACCTTGCCCATGACAGGGGGGTTGAAACTAGATGATCTTTGAGGTCCTTTTCAACACAGGTTATACTATGCTTCTATGATTCTATGATTAAGGATAAAACAATGATGCCAAGAATTAGGCCATACCAAGGGGTGGCTGCTGTCACACCAGCCTGGGAGATCTCAGGGAAAGGATGGAGCAAGCAGGGTGCCATCTCCTCTCAATGGCCCACAGCTGCTTATGGGCTCCTCAGATAGGACATGTGAGCAGAGTCTCAATGCAGCTTCTAAAATGGCAGGCAGATAAAATCAGCATCCAAAATGGTAGTAGCCATATTAAACGGTTAAAGGATTTCCTTTTCTTTTACATCTTTATTGCTGCATACATACATACTACAGTAAAGCCATTAAATAACAGAGGCTGGGAAGACATCACCATTTTCACATCACAGTGAAGAAAATAAAAGCCCATCTTGTTTCTCATTAAGCTTTGAGAAAGCTTAAGGAACCAAGAAATTCTTTCTATTGCAACAGTGCAATGTGGCCATGAACCTACAAACAGGAGGCGAAGTCAATGTGCAGTGAAGGCATCTCAGGAGGGTCTGTGCTTGGTGACCCCCAATGAACTGCCCTCTGCCCACCCCACACCTAGAGTGGAGCTGGAAGCCCCACTACACTTGCTCAGAACTGCTGGGCATGTTTTTCCCTCCATGAGCATGGCTCTTCATTCTCCATCAAAAGAGGGGTGGCCAGCAGGGACAGGGAGGTGATTGTTCCTCTCTACTCTGCTCTTGTGAGGCCCCATCTGGAGTACTGCATCCAGGTCTGGAGCCCCCAGTACAGAAGAGAGGGAGCTGTTGGAGAGGGTCCAGAGGAGCCACAAGATGATCAGGGGATGGAGCACCTCCCCTATGAGGACAGGCTGAAGGAGCTGGGGCTTGTTCAGCCTAGGAGAAAAGAAGGCTGCGGGGGACCTCATTGCAGCCTTTCATACCTAAAGGGAGCCTACAACAGGAGGGGAATCAACTCTTTGAAAGGGTGAGTGACAGCAGGACAAGGGGAAATGGTTTTAAAGTTGAGGGAAGGGAGTTTAGGTTGGACATCGAAGAAATTCTTCACAGAGAGAGTGGTGAGGTACTGGAACAGGCTGCCCAGAGAGGTTGTGGATGCCCCTCCCTGGAGGTGTTCAAGGCCAGGTTGGATGGGGCCCTGGGAAGCCTGGTCTAGCATTAGGTGGGATGATTGGTGGCCCTGCATGTGGCAGGGGGGTTGGGGATTCATGATCCTTGAGGTCCCTTCCAACCCTGGCAATTCTGTGATTCTGTGATTCTGTGATTCATGGCTGCTATGGTCTGATTTGTTTCGAGTTTTAAGCAATCAGCTATCGATCTTGAAGAAATGACAATGTCACTTGCACTCTGGGAAACTGGGTCACGTTCCATTTGGTAGAAGGATGCGTATTGCACCTTGGTGTCCCGCTCTGAATTAATAAATTCTTCCAAAATGTAAACATTATAGGAAAATGCTCTGATTCAGCCTTTGTCTCTCACTGATGGCAAATTACTCAGAATTCAGAGTATTTAGCAGTCCCTGATTATATTGTTTCAAATACTCAGGAGACTCTAGAGAAAATGAGAGGGGGACAAGCAGGATGAGCTGTGCACTTACTTCTGCTGTGTGAATGCCGTCCGATTGAACACCCACTTGGAGGGCTTCTCCTGCAACTCGTGGCCCAGCAAGTTCGTAATGGGAACAAACGAGGGGTCCAGGAACTTCAGCGCGAACTGGGACCTGGAGATGTGCGCACAGACTCACACAGACACAGGGACACACAAACACGGACACACGGACACACGGACACACAGACACACACAGGCCGCATCCCGTCACCAGTCGAGTCCGACCGGCATCTGCACCACGGACAGCGCCGGCAGAGCCGCGCCGCTTCCCGCGGACCGGGCTGGACTGAGCCGTGCCGGGCTGAGCCGAGCTGAGTCGAGCAGGACTGTATTAAGTCATGCCGGGCCGTGCCAGGCCGTACCGAGCCGTGTTGTGCCGTGATCACGTTGCAGCACCTCCGAGGCACCGAGATTCCCACTCCCGGCCCGGATGTCCTCCGGTCCCGGGGGCCGCCCGCTTACCGCAGGCCCAGGGCTGGGCGCAGCGCGGTGTGGGGGGAGTCGCCGCCGAGGCCGCGGGGACTTCCCTGGGTCTTCCTTCCGAGTGCGCCTGGACTTCCCCAGTGCCAGCCCGAGAGCGAGTGGGGGGCAGCTCTCTGTCCCCGAGCCGTGACGGGCCGTGGCGGCCATACCGAGCCGCGCCCTCACCTGAATCCCGCGTGGAACATGTGCATGCGGGGCCCCCTCGGGCTGGCGGCGTGAGGCACGCCGAAGATGTTGTCCTTCTTGAGCGAGACGTAGCTGATGAAGGAGAGGATGAGCAGCGCGATGCTGAGCATCACCAGCCCCAGCACGCTGGCCACCCGCATCATCTTGCAGTTCCTCATGACAGGAGGCGGCTCCGCGGCTGGGCGTGTGCGACGGAGTTGCCGCGGGGCTGCATGCAGGGGCGGAGGGCGCGGAGGCGGCGGGGACGGAGACGGTGCCGGCACTGCCGGCAGCTGGAGAGAAAATGGAGGTATCAAACGCCGGCGCGCTGGCATGGCAGTCGGCAGCCGCCCCCCCACGGGTCCTGGCCCAGACGGCCCCGGCCGCTCCAGCGTGCCTCCCCCATCTCCCCCATTAGGCACTTCACACACCCGGCAGCCCCGGTGATGTCCCCCGGTGCGCCCTCCCCGGCCCTAGGTTCCCTCCCGACAGCTTCGAGTTGCCTCCCCATGATGGTCCTGGGATGTCACACAGTGCCCCCAGCCAGCCCCAGAATCCCTACAGTGACACACAGTCTGAGGGTGAGCATGGGAGTTTGGCACCCCCATTTCTCTTTACAGTCTGGCATGAGCTGCAGATCTCTTCTCATCAACATTCCCACTCCTTGCCATGGCCAATAGGCAATGGGGAATGGCATTCAAGTGCATTATGGTGTCCCCAGTCCCATGGTGTCTCCATGGTGGGAGGGTCTGGGTGCTTCCACAGCACATTTTCCTGTGCCACAGCCTGCTTCTGGGTGATGCCAAACCCACCCAGAGACCCCTTATTGTGTAAAAACAGGGTGTTACCCAAAGAGCCCTAGCTGCAATTAAACTGCCCTGTAAATCCCACTGAAACTTTAATGTACTTTCAGGGTACTCTACCCTCTGACCTGGAAGTCTCGGATGGAGAGCAGAATAAACCTAGGAGGAAACAATCAGAGACCTACTATTCCACCTGGACTGCCACAAGTCCATGGGGCCAGATGAAATCCATCCGAGAGTGCTGAGGGAACTGGTGGAGGTGATAGCCAAGTCGCTTTCCATCATCTATCAGTGTTCCCGGTCATGTGGAGAGGTCCCAGAAGACCGGAGGCTTGCCAATGTGACTCCCATCTACAAGAAGGGTTGTAAGGAGGAGCTGGGGAACTACAGGTCTGTCAGCCTGACCTCAGTACCAGGGAAGGTTATGGAGCAGATTGTCTTGAGGGAGATCACACGGCATGCGTGGGATGTGAGAGGCAGATTGTGTTTTTGCAGTGGAAATTTCCAGTATTTCTGTATGTAGTGTAGGATAAGTTGTTTTTCACAAAGAAAGCTGCTGAGCAGAGTAAAGTTGAGACTGGGGCGTTCCGACCTGGGTAGAATTGGCACAGGCATTAGGTAAGGTAATCATGCAAGGTAGGGGAGAGCCTAGCACAGGACAGAACAAATGTGCTAACTTTTGGAAACATTGCCCTCCGATCTCCATAGAAAAAGTACAGAACATACCTAAAAACAATAGGTTGGTAACAGACATTGTATGGAAATGTATCACAGCAACAGGATCAGGAAGATTGTGAGCCTGAGACACTCAATTGTTGGGAAGTATATAGGGAATGGGAAATAAGGGGAATGAAGATAGCAGTCCCTAAAACAATTAATTGGTCAGCTCTATATGCGATCAGTCAGGGACCTAAGGAGTCCCCATCTGAGTTCCTCGACAAAGGAGGAACTATTCGATACTAAACTACTCAATAAGGGGCACTATGAGAAGGCATGCACCTTTAGACCCAGGGTTGAAGATAGGGATGCAGCAATTAATTTCCCTCTTTATAGGACAGTCAGCAGGAGATATAAGGTGGAAACTACAAAAGTTAAAATTGACAGAAAGTAGGAATTTAGAAAATCTGTTGGATGAGGCTTGGAGGGTGTTTAGCAATCGAGAGGAGGAAGATAGAAAGAAGGACAGAATAAAACTAGTGGCAGCTCTTCAGGAAGTTGGGGAAACAAAACCTGAAAGATCTATGGAATCCCTAGGGAAGGATCAGTGCGCCATCTGCAGGAAGAAGAGACACTGGAAAAATAAATGCCTACTGAGAAATCAAAGAAAAGGAGGAACTGAGAGCAAGACTAGCGGAACCACTAGTTAAAATAAGACTAGGGAATCAGCAACAGAGTGTGGAGTTTTTGGTGGATACTGGAGCTACATATTCAGTTTTAAATACATCTTTAACCCCAACTAGTGATGAGTTTGTTACTGTAAGGGGAGCCACTGGCCAAAAACCCTTAAAATTCTCATTGGGAAAACAGGTGGGAATACATAAGTTTTTGTATATGCCAAATTCTCCAAAGCCCCTATTGGGATGGGGTTTACTGGAACAATTAGAGGCAGAGATAAAATTTGAGTCAGGAAGGATTGAGCTCAAGGTAAAAGAGGACCAATCAGTCAAGGTACTTAGCCTAGCCCTGGCCACCACTCCAATTGGAACAGAAATCCTGCTGGAGGTGCAAAATCAGGTTTACCCAGGGGTATGGGCAGCATAGGTCCTGGAACAAGCAAAATTGGCTTCCCCAATACAAATTAGACTAAAGCCGGGAGCTCAGCTGGTACAGGTTGAACAATATCCCCTACAATCTGCAGATAGGAAGGGAATTCACCTGGTAATTGACCGATTTATGAAATATGTGTTGTTAGTGGAGTGCGATTCAAGATATAGTACTCCTATTTTGTCAGTTAAGAAACCAGATGGGAGCTACCAGACAGTACAGGATTTAAGGGCTATTAGCAAATTAGTAGAGGACTTACACCCTCTAGTGGCAGATCTGTATACTCCGGTTACTAAGCTTTCTAGTGAGTTGCCCTGGTTTACTGTATTGGATCTAAAAGATGCCTTCTTCTTGCCTCTGAGTCCTGAAAGTTAATCGTTGTTTGCCTTTGAATGGGAAAACCCTGATTCAGAAAGAAAAATGCAGCTCACCGGGATGGTACTTCCTCAAGAGTTTAAAAACAGCCCTACTTTGTTTGGGAACCAGCTTGCCAAAGTCTTAAAACAATGGGAGCAACCACCTGGAAAGGGGGTTTTACTGCAATACATGGATGATCTTTTGGTTGCCACAGAGTCGGGGGAACAGTGCATTGCCTGGACAGTAAGCTTGTTAAACTTTCTTGGACTTAATGGTCATTGAGTCTCTCCACAGAAAACACAGGGGGCTCAGCAGCAAGTGATGTATCTGGGATATGAGATTACAGCTGGACTTCAAACCTTAAGGACTGCCAGGAAAGAACCCATCTGCCAAACCCCTGAGCTGCAGACTGCCAAGGAACTCTGTACATTCCTAGGGATGACAGGATGGTGCCGACTGTGGATGCACAACTATGGACTATTGGTAAAGCCTCTTTATGCTCTTTTGAAATCATATCCAAAGAATATTATATGGAATGGGGAGGCAAGGAGGGCATTCCATCAGATGAAACAAGAACTCATGAAGGCCCCTGCCTTGGGGCTACCAGACACGACTAAACCCTTCTGGCTGTTCTTGTATGAAAAGCAGGGAATAGCTTTGGGTGTCCTCGCCCAAAACCTTGGACCCTAACGAAGGGCAGTGGCGTACTTCTCCAAACAGCTTGATGAAGTGAGTAAGGGATGGCCAGGTTGCCTGATGGTGGTGGCTGTGTTAGTGCTCAATATTCAAGAAGCCCGTAAATTTACACTGGGCCAAAGAATAACAGTTTTAATATTTCATACAGTGTCTACCATATTGGAAGTAAAAGAAGGGCATTGGCCCTCACCCCAAAGGTTCCTGAAATACCAGGTCATCCTGGTAGAGCAGGATGATGTAGAAATAATTGTAGCTAATATTGTCAACCCAGCATCTTTCCTTAGCGGAACTCCTGGAGAACTAGTATTCCATGATTGCCTGGAAACAACTGAGGCTGTATATTCCAGCCAACTGGACTTGAAGGACAAACCATTAGAAAATGCAGAAGACACATGGCTTACTGATGGTAGTAGCCTTGTAAGGCAAGGTGTATACAAGGCTGGATATGCCATAACTACTGCGGACCAGGTAATAGAGTCCAGTCCTCTTACCCCAAACGTGTCAGCACAGAAAGCAGGAGTAATTGCACTCACCCAGGCATTGGAACTATCCAAAGGAATAAGGATTAACATATGGACAGACTCTAAGTATGCCTTTGGCGTTTTCCATGCCCACTGAGTAATACAGAAGGAGAGAGGATTGTTATCAGCTCACAGGAAGCAGATCAGATACTCAGATGAAATTTTGAGACTTGTGGAAGCAGTATAAGTACTGGAGAAGGTGGCTATTATTCATTGCAAAGCCCATCAAAGGGGAGAGACTTTCCAAGAAGTGGGCAATGCATCGGCCAATCGAGAAGCAAAAAGAGTAGCAGAGACAGTCACAGTAGAAGTGCTATCTTTAATCCCAGATGGTAAAATCCAAATTAAAGGTGAACCCAAGTACTCGAGAGAGGACCAGAAGCTGAATACCGATTTGGGAAGTAGAGTAGGGGAGGACGGGTGGGTCAGAACCCCCCAGAACAAAATAATCATCTCCACTGCCTTGTTATGGGCTGTGATTGTGGCTGAACATAGAAAGACTCATCGGGTAACAGAGGCCTTATATAAGTACTTAAATCAACGGGTCATTGCTCATAACCTATATGAAACTATTAGGCAAGTGTCGCAGCAGTGTGAGATCTGCCTACAGAATAATCCCAAGATAGAGCTCAAGACCCCACTAGGACAAATAGGAAAGGGAAATTGTACGGGACAGCACTGGCAAATTGATTTCTCAGAACTCCCAAGAAAAGGGGAGTATCTCTATATGTTGGTACTAACTGATACCTTTTCAGGGTGGCTGGAGGCATTCCCTTGTAAAACTAACAAGGCACATGAGGTAACTAAAGTATTGTTATAGGAGGTTAATCCAAGATTTGGGGTTCTGTCAACTGTCTCCTCAGATCAAGGGCCCCACTTTATTGCAAAGGTGGTACAACAAATAAATGGGCTGTAGGGAAATGATTGGCAGCTACATGCCTCCTACAGGCCACAATCCAGTGGCCAAGTAGAAAAGATGAACTATCTAAGCAAATTACAGATAGTGAAATTGGGACAAGAGGCTGGGGTATCCTGGCCTCTGACATTACCTTTGACCCTCCTGAGGATAAGGACCAAACCTCAGGCAAAAGAGGGCTTAAGACCCTTTGAAATTTTATATGGCAGACCTTATGCAGTGCAAGAAGGACTCTCAAACCAAGTGGGGGAGGAAACTTCAGCAGGGTACATAACCAGCCTGCAACGACAGCTGTGGAAGATTGAAAAATTAGTTTTGGAAACTAGGGCCCGGGGGTTAGATGGACCAGTGTGGGAATACAAGAAAAACTGTTCAGAACAGAAGCTGTGGAGCAAGATAAACAGCATGAGAACCAAGGACACCTCTAGAAGAAGAGAGAACATCTCACGGCTCTGATTGGATAAGCGCCTGTGTGAACGGTTGAAGAGTGTTTTGTTGTAGAATGCTCTGCTGACATGTAAAGGTGGATGGGAAAGTTGTAGGGGTAGATGGGAAAGCTAGAAAAAGAAAACTTGTGAAGGTATATAAGTGATGTGAGAACTTGTAATAAACGATTTGAATCATTCACATCTGAGTCCGTGCATCAGACGCTGCAAATGGCACCCACTGCGTGGGGCAAATCAAGCTGAGGCTGAGCGAGCCCGGTCCGGCAGCACTGCCTGACTGAACTACGGAGAGACTGTTTCGCGCGCGCCTGCACCGTTCTGCAGGACAGAAGGTGAGCAGTCGGGAACCATGGGGAGTTCGCTAACGAAGGAGCAGCAAGTAAAGCTTGCAGCATTACGGTTAGTTTTAACGTTTCAGAATCAGCCTGTATCTACCTCAGCATTAGCTACTTTTCTCAAATGGATAAGCAAAAATGTCCCTGAATTTCTGAAAACTGGATTCTCTTCTGGTGGAGAGCTTTGGGACAAAATTGGCGCAAAACTCCGGGAGGCTTCTATTACTAAAGACAGAACAGCTGCTAAACTTTTACCTGTTTGGCACCAAATAATGGAAGGACTTAAACAAATTCAACAAGGAAGAATTTCTTCTGACTATTCCCCATCGCCTTCCCTCCCACCCCCACCTCTACCCCTCGGTGCAGAAAGCAGCCGCAGCCTGGATTCCATCCGCAACTCCGACCCCACCCCTGACCACGGAGAAGAAAAATTGCGACCCCCTCCCTCGCTGTATCCTTCGGCTCCGCCCCGGCGCTCATCCCGTTCCCGCCTTCGGCTCCGCCCCCAACACTCGTTGCGCTCCCACCCTCCATTCCACCCCCATTGCTCGCTGTGACCCTGCCTTCCTCCTCCCCGCCTACGTCGCCTGCTGCTGCATCTCTGCAGCCTGCGTGTAACTTGATTAGAGCCAATAATGGACCTGCTTATACTTCTAAGGGCACACTAACTTACCTCCAACCATGGGGTGTTAGACATATTACAGGCATTCCTTATTCTCCCACTGGACAAGCTATCATTGATCATACTCATCTAACATTGAAATCCATTCTTAATAAACAAAAAAGGGGGAATACGGGAGACACACCACAAGAAAGACTGTAAGCATTTTGCTTTCTCTGTGCCATCTGTCAATAAAGCAGAGCCAGCCTCTCGATATGAATGGGTTGTACTGCCTCAAGGCATGAAGAATTCTCCTACTATGTGTCAGTTATTCGTTGCCACAGCCTTGCAACCCATCCGTAAAGCAAACTCTCATATGATCATTTATCATTACATGGATGACATACTGTGCTGTCAGGAACAGCCTTTTGATAATAGCTGGGAAATGCAATTAATCTCCCATCTCTCTCAATTTGGCCTTACGGTGGCACTGGAGAAAGTGCAACACATCTTTCCTATGTTATATCTGGGTTGGAAATTGTCAGATGCTATGATATGCCCTCAGACTGCACAATTGAAAATTGATATTTCCACACTCACCGACTTACAAACTCTTTTAGGTCACTTACAATGGCTACGGCCATCGGTTGGCATTTCTAACGCTCAGTTAGAACCGTTGTTACAGTTGTTAAGGGGGAGATGTGCTAATGATACGATTGCACTGACGCCTGAGGCTAAGCAGGCTTTAGTTCAGATTACTGCCCAAATTCAATCGGCAGCTAGCCATCATCAATCCTTACTTCACGACATTTCCCTTGTTGTGTATGTCCAGGAGTAGCATGCTTTCACAGTCATTTGTCAATGGAAAAAAAAGGCATGCATCTCCTCAAAACAGGTCTACTAAACGATCTTCTACTTCCCCTTCTGTGTTTTTTTTTGCTGGAATGGCTGTTTCCCCCTGCTCATCCTCGGTCGTCCTTGATGACTCATATCGATACAGTAGCTGAACTGGTTTGTATGGGCAGAGACAGAGTTCTCTGCATAGCGGGTTGAGATCCTGACAATATTAGTTTACCCTTTACCTTGCTGTGGGCAGAGTGGGTGTACTGTAACTCCATCTCTTTACAGTTGGCTTTAGAAGGGTACCTTGGTCGTTTGCATACAGAACTCCCAGATCAGCGAGTGGGGCAGTTCCTGGAAAAAACTGACTGGATTGGAATACCTCGGTATTCGAAACGACCGGTGGATGGTCGCACAGTATATACTGACGCTGGACGCTGGAGCCACAAAGCTGTCTGTGTGTGGTGGGACAATAGCTTGAAGCATCAGTTTGTGCCAGCGGAGCCGCAAGACAGCTTACAAATTACAGAACTAAAAGCGATTTTATGGGCCTTTACTGCGTGGCCAAATGAACCTCTAAATGTTGTAACTGATTCCCTCTACGCGGCTGGCGTATGTCAAAGAATTGAGGATGCCCACATTAGAGACAACAAGAACGTGTGACTTATCTCTCTGTTTTTACGTCTTAAACACACGTTACGGCAAAGAAAGGAACCATATTGTGTCATCCACATTCGTAGCCACCTAAATACCCTTGGTTTAAGGGAGGGTAATGCTGTAGCTGATAAATTGGTTATGGTGACTCCTGTTAATCTGTTTGATGCTGCTCGTAGCTCTCATGAGATGTTTCATCAAAATGCCCGTGATTTACATAGACAGTTTAATATTGGTGTGAATGATGAAAGGTTGATAGTACAAACATGTCCACAGTGCAGTCACCACAATGGTGGCCTTGGGCTGGGGACTAATACCCGAGGCTTGCAAGCACTCGAAGTGTGGCAAACGGATGTCACCCATATTGCAGAGTTTGGTCGATTGCGATGTGTTCATGTCACTATCGACACTTACTCTGGATTTATATGGGCTTCTCCTTTAGCGGGTGAATCTGCTAGATATGTCATTAAACATTGGATTGTATGTTTTGCTATCCTGGGAGTTCCAAAACAAATTAGAACGGATAATGGGCCAGCCTATAAGTTGCAGTCAGTACAGTCCTTTTTGCAAAAGTGGGGAGTTCAACATAAGTTCGGGATCCCACATACTCCTTCAGGTCAGGCTATTATAGAATGTGCGCATGCTACGCTAAAAGCACAACTAAACCAAATGGGTGATATATGTGATATGCTGGATCACCTCAGCGCTCTTTTCTCCCTTAATTTCCTTTCTGTACGAGGAGGCTCATTGGTACCTGCTATAGCCTTGCATCATTCAGGCACTAGTATGAGAATACTATCTGAGTCTGCAAAAGTATCTTACAAAGATCCATTGACTGGAGATTGGAAGGGCCCAAGTACCATTATATTTGTAGGAAGAGGTTATTTTTGTCTTTCCACAGATGATGGCCCTATTTGGATTCCTGCTCGCAGTGTTTGCCTTTGGCGTGGAAGCGCTACCTGAACTGCACCAAATCCACCCATGGCAAAACATGTGGGTTACCTGGGCTAAATCAACAGGCTGGACCGACTTCTGCTTAGCGCTTGCTTCTGCCACTGATCCCTTCCAAACTTGTTTTATAGGAATGCCGTTTCTAAATTATTCTGACTTTTTTGCTTACTCCACAGGTAGTTGCAATGTATTGGACACTCCAGGTGATTGTTCTTTCAAGATTCTTAGGAGTCTCAATACCACTATACCCTGGGACTCACAGGAGTTAAATCTTCTTGGAACTCAACAGATCGGTAACACATCTAAGGGATGGAAGAAAACATGTTTTATGTTTGGAAATACCAGGAAATGCTTTTGGGGGTCCATGTTACATTGGTAAACTCACTATATTTTTGCGGGAGTGGGATTGTGGAACTCAGTGACGACTCGATACGAGTTAGCAACTAAGTCCAACTTTAATCAATTAACACAACAATATATACACTAACAAGTACCTTTGGCCGCGTATGATTGGTTATACAAGTCCGCGCATAACCTATCACCGCGCGTATCCGATCACTGGGCGAAAACTGTCACCGTGACAACACGGAACCTGTCACCGAGACAACGCGGAATTCCCCCGGAGCCGCCTATTTTTTCCCGCCAAACTCCTCATTGGACACAACTCAGAAACCACTTGTTTACCATAAAACCTCACAACCTCACCATGTCCCCAACATTCCCGAGGTGGCCCCGCTCCCCAAGCCACCCCTCCACATATTTTCTCTCACTTTCCAGGACATGTGTGACATCCACTCTAAACGTAGCACACGGGTAGCATTGGCTGTCCTTATATCAGGGGCTGTTGCTGGGAATAGGTATTATAACTATTAGTATAGTTATCGGTATTGTAAAATGCTTACTCAACAAAATGTCCACTACTGTCTTGCTTGCGCAAAAAGAAAAAGGGGGAATGGTTGGCGCAGGGTGGCCATGTGTACCCCCCGTTGCAGCTCCCCGTTGCAGCTCACGGAAACCACGAAAAGAACGGTGTCAGGATGTGAAACAATGAGAAAGACTGATGCCAGGCTTGAAATGACCATGAACTCATAATGATTGGGATTGTGTGCTTCTTATTGTTTGGTATTGCTTTGTAACTTGTTGTATAGCAAATAGCAAAAGTAGTAATGGTTGTTGTGTGCTTCTTTTATTTTAGTAATAGATTGAATGTGAATTAACAGGATTTAATGTTAACAATGCTGGAATCTATGGGAATAGCTATTTTAATGTATTAGTAGTGCTAAGACAAAATCTGGAAAGGAATCCCAGGCAAAGGGATGACCTATATTATAGAATGATTAACTCTTTTTCATTCCACTAATCAGGAATTTAAAATATGACCATGCAGCACCTGAGACAAAGGCGCATGCTAAGAGAGTTAACCTTGATAGTTTATTCTGTTTTGCAAGCGATGTTCCATTTGACCTCTGTATCACGCACTGGGCATGCGGATGCAATGTACAAATGGAAAATACCGTTCGGACCCTGAGAAGAATAAAAGAAAGAGAGAATCTGTGGTGGGTGAGAGAGGAAAAGTGCACCTTGAAGCAGGGGACGCCCTGCTGGCACTGTCTATCGCATTCACCACCACCATGTTCTTTCTCTCTTTTTTTCTGCAGGTTGTTGGTTCTCGAGGGTCAGTAAGTAATAATGCCCCTGGTGATACTCTAGCACATTTGCCCACTAACATTGATTCTATCTGGCATGCAAAAGTTGTCCAACTATTAATTCTCTATTAGCCCAAAGGCATAATCAGGAGCACTCTAAAAGCATCTGTTGTATAAATCTTAGTGATCTTTCAAAATCAATATATCAGAATACATTAAAGTTGAAGACCTCTTTCAAAGCAGTTAGAGATTAACACAGGACAGGGCCCTCAGGGATTTATTTCCAGGTTGCAGAAAGTTGGGCTGCAGACCAAACACGTGTTTGTTCTTTTTAGTAGGTTAACAGTATTTCTTGTCATGATACTATGTTTGCCTTGTCTCCTTTAGAGTATTGTCAATCGAGGCCTTGATTGAGTTATAATGATTGTATAATTAATATAATTAGTGTTATTATTTTATAGTATGGTAGTAGTTTGCGAATAAACAAAAAAGGGGGAATTGTGGGAACACAAGAAAAAACTGTTCAGAGCTTATAAATAGAGTAGTGCTTAACAATAAAGCAGACTAACAGCTTTTAACCACATTGGTGTGCTGTTATGTTTCTAGCGCGTCCTGAGAGTCCAGGGACTTCCCCACACATAATCATCATAACTTAATCAAAGCCTCGATTGATAACACTAAAAAGAAGAGTTACATAGTGTGGAGAGCGTGATTGAGACCTGGCTGGCTGAGAAAGGCCACACAGACAGTATTCGGCTAATGAGACGAGAGTCCTTGAGCAAAATAACAGGATGTGTAGGAAGGTAGGAGAATGTGAAATAAGAAAGATGAATGGCATGGTCTTAATACAAAAAGTACAAAGGCGGGGGCCCAACAATAGCTGAAGAGCCTATCAGGAAGCTCGGGCTTTGCAATATGTATGAGCTTCATTAGCGCCAATATAAATGCATGCAACCTTCTGATTAAAGTTGAGACTTTCTGATCAATTCTGTGGTCGTGTGTTTGTCTCCCGCCGAGCTCCGACAACATAGAAGGTAACAATTTTTTGAGTTATATACACACTCACACAGGCATTTATTTTAGACAATTCCTTAAGTAGGAAATGGAAACTTGCTAATGTATTATTACTTATTGACCCCTGAGAGACGGCAAACCACTGAAAGGAGAAAGAAGAAACATGCCGACAGTGGATGCGATAGGCAGTGCCAGCAGGGCATCCCCTACTTCGAAGTGCATTTTTCCTTCCTCACCCATCGCAGACTCTCTCCTGCTTTTATTCTTCTCAGGATCTGTAGGGTTTTTTCCACTTGTGCTCCACATCTGCATGGCCAGTACATGATACAGAGCCCAGGTGGAACACCTGCTTGCAAAATAGAACAAACCACTAAATTAGATATCTCTACAAAACAAAATACAGAAAGTTATTTACAGCTATAGTCGCTTACTCTCATTGTTTCTTGCTTTACCATTAGCTCCATTTTTTATTTAATTCATAAGTTTTTTCTTGTTGACCAGTAGCATGTAGTACTGTTACAAAAATCATCTACGGGTGGTAATCTTGATGCAGCACAGAGTGAGAGGCACGCATATCTACCAGAAAACAAACATCTTTACCCTGCTGTGTGCACACTGCATTCAGTCCACTGGGGACAAAATTCATCCTGGGTCCTTCCAGGTCCTGCTCTAGTGCAACTGCTACTGTTCTTCCCAATTTCTTTTTTTCATTACAATCCCTGTTTCTATATACTTTCCAAGCCTTCTGAATTAATTTGTCCAAGTCCCTTACTTCAATTCCTTTAATCTATACATTCTTGCTCTGACTAGCAAAAGACCTTTGGAGGTGTAAACAAGTTCAGCAGACATGGAGGGATTTTATCAGTATTCCATAGTTGTAGGCAGCACCACCTCATCATCCCTAGGAAAGTCTGGAGCTCCTTAGCTGTTTGAAGTTCCAGAGTCTGGCAGATTGGTTCCTTCCTCGCTGTTCCTTAAGGTTCGGTATCCAGCAGCGATTTCATAACTCAAATAGGTTACTGGTGGCTGTGCCACCTCGGCTTTCTGTGGAGAAACTAGATAGCCATTAAGTCTGAGAAAGTTTAGTAAACTAATCGTCCATTTTATGCATTACCTCCTTTGTTTTGGTAGCTATCGGGTCACTCATGTCTTCGAATTTGAGGGGGTACTGTTTAATCTGCACCAGCTAAGCTCCCTGCTTTATTCTGAATGCTATTGGTACAGCATTCTTAGCCCTACCTGGGGTTTCTACTACCCACACCCTTGATCACTTACTTCGTCTGTGATACTGGTCCCAGCAGGGGTAGTGATTAATGCTAAACTAAACACCTCTATTAGCTGCTCTTCTTTTACCTTAAATTCCAATTTTCCTTTAAACTTTCTTTCAGCTTCCAGTTGTTCTAGTAAATCTTGCCCTAGTAAAGGCTTTGATGAATTTGGCATGTATCCCTACCTGTTTACCTATACTAAATTGTAAAGGCTTAAGAAAGTAAACCTCCTCACTTTTGGCCAGTGGCTTCCCTTATGGTTACAAATTCATTACTTACTGGAGTTAGAGAAGCATTTAACACTGAATAAGATGATCTAGCATTTACTAAAAACTCCACACTTTGCTGCAATTCCTTCCCTAGCTTAACTGCTATTGCATCTGTTACCAAATCCAGTGCCACTTTTTGCACTAACTGCTTTTCTATTCAATGAGGGCAGAACCCTCCTGGACCCTGCCAGTCCTCCCCCTTTCAGCTCTTCCTGAGGAGATCTCTGGGTCCTAGAGCCCTGCTCTCAGCTCCTTCCTCCTAAAGCTTCCCGTGCTAACGCTGGGATATCAAGTTTCCTAGATCTCTGCAGATAAAGGCTATTCTCGCTTCCAATGTTTTGTCTTTGTCCCCATTCACAAGTAACACTTTGTTTATGTTCTGATTACAAGCCGCGGGAGGAGGAGCAGTGCGGGGGATGTGTTTTCTTGCCGGCTCTTATCTGCTTTTGCTAGAGCAGATCACTAACTTTAATATTTCTAGCTCACTGTTCTTCCTTAAACTTTTTGCTGTTTTTTGTTGTTGTTTTTTGCTTTTCACAATTCCACTATTTGTACCCTCAATTTCACTTCCATATAGCATTAACATTTACACTTCTGTATGCTGTTAACAATTCCACTTCCATATACCATTTACATTTATACATTCATAAACCATAAACATTTAACAATCACAAAGAGAGTGACAATAACCAGTACAGTTTATCCTAAAGATTCTTCCTCTCCTCCAAGTTATCAGTGGGAATGGGCCTTCCCATTGGCCTGATTCCAGATTCTTTACTAGTATCATAGTTTTTCAATGAATATTCACTCTTTCCTCGTTAACTGAAACCAAATGAGGACTACTGGTTGCCCTCTTTATTCACATCCTTGAGTTAAAAAGTTCAATACATGTGTAGTTTTAGCAAGCCTTCCTGCTGGAAGTGCCTTCTCCATTCCCTCTTTTTTGCTTAAGCAGCATAGTTTTAAGGATGCAAAGGGTATGCTCAACTATGGCTTGTCTTGTAATACTGTAATATTGTAATACTTTCTGGGATATATATCCTGGGCCATTATCTGTACTGTGATAGATAAGGGTTAAGTTTGCTAGTCAAATCGAAACTCAATGGTGCTTTCTCAGGTGTCTGGGAATGTAAATAATGTTGTAAATGACGGAAACTAAGAAGTTGCAGGCCCGGGGCACATAAGCTGCTAGAAAATAGCCAAAGAATAATGGAAAAGACTACTGACTTTCACCCCCACAACCATCAGGAGGCTGGAAAATGAATCCCCCAGCAAAACAGCTACGACCACAGCAACAACCTGTGCGGCCGCTGGAACGTATGCAGGAGATAAGAATTGTATCAATGCAAGAATGGCTGGAATGTATGCAGGAGATGAAAACTGCATAAGTACAGAGCCAATCCTTTGTTCAAATCGCAACCCTGGTGGAGTGTATGCTCTCCTCGGCGCCCAGCGCTGTTTTGCTCACTTTACCGCCTTGCTTAATTAAATAAAGCTATCCCTTTATCAAACTAGACTCTGTCTGGTTTTGTCACGGGAATCTATAACAATTTGGTGCCGTGACTCGGATCCAGATTCCTTTGCTGCGGGATTCCCTCGCAACGGGAGGCGCCCTGCCCGCAGTAGCTGGCAGCCCTGAGTTGGGGGTTTCCCGCTGCAAATACTGGATCTCCGAACCCCTCTAAATTTGGAGAGTGAGCAAAAGAACCTGCAGAACCCCATAATCATTTGTGCACGAAGACCGAACGAAGACTCAGGACTGAGTAAGTATTGCGTGGATCCGTCCGGTCGGGGTTGGTTATCCTGGGGTGCGCCTGTGTGAGAGGACTCTAAGAGGCCAAGCGAGAGCGGACACTTCAGTAGTGTGGTTCTCATAGCTCGAGAGGGAGCGAGCCACGACCAAGGGGAAGCGTGTGTGTGTGTGTAAGAAGGCGCCCCAGAACATGGGACAGGGGAGAAGCAAGGCCCCTCTGCCCATGGGCGGTAAGGGAAAGTTGTCCGACATACCGCCAGAAAGTCCGTTAGGACTAATGATCAAATATTGGGGGGACTCTCCCCGCAGAAAAGGGAAAAGTAAAGAGAAAATGGTATACTACTGTGTGGAGATCTGGGGAGGGAAACCCCTAAGAAATCCCCATATAATGTGGCCGGTATTTGGCTCATTCGAAGATTGGATGTGTCAAGAATTAAATCTATGGGTAAACAATAAACCCCAAGTGGACACTGAGGAGTCCGAATATGCCACTCTCTGGATTGTGCAATCACGGGAGCAGGCCTTTTTATATAATCTTAAAGAAAAGGGGAAACGAAGAACTGAGGAGGAGGAGGGGCCACCCCCATACAGCCCCCAGGAACAAGCACCCCTCCTTCTGTTAGCGAGGAGTCTTCCCTGCAACTAGAATCTCCTGTAGTAAGGAGAAGCACCCGAAAACGTAATCAGAAGGAAGAAAAGTTATATCCATTAAGAGAGGTTTTAGTCCCAGGTGTGGGTGCTGCAGCCCCCAGGGCTGGGTATGTAGCAATCCCACTGAATACTAGTGATGTAAGAGAGTTTAAGAAAGAAATGGGGAACCTTCTAGAGGATCCCCTAGGAGTTTCCGAAAGGTTAGATCAGTTTCTGGGACCTAATTTATACACTTGGGATGAGATACAGGCGATTCTAGGGATCCTGTTTACAGCAGAGGAGAGAAATATGATTAGGGGAGCAGGAATGAGACTGTGGGACCAACAACACGCAGCCGGACCCACGGCTGACCAAAAATGGCCATTACAGAGACCTAATTGGAATAACCAAGATGAACAAGCCCGTACTAACATGGCCGATTTAAGGTACATTGTTATCCAAGGAATTAAGGAGGCAGTACCCAGAGGACAAAACATAAGTAAGGCTCTTAAGGAGGAGCAACAAAAAGATGAAAGCCCCACCGTGTGGTTAGAAAGGTTAAGGAAGAGCCTCCAACTGTACTCTGGGATAGATCCCAGCACACCGGTTGGGCAGACTCTGTTAAAAACTCAATTCGTAGCTAAGTCATGGGTGGGCATTCGTAAGAAATTAGAGAAGTTGGAAGACTGGCAGGGTAGACCTATGGACGAGTTACTGAGGGAAGCGCAGAAGGTATTTGTTAGGAGAGAGGAGGAGAATCAAAAGAAACAAGCCAGGCTCTTGGTAGCTGCAGTGAAAGAAGGACAGAGGGGAGCGGTAAGTGCAATAAGGAGACCGGTAGGGAAGGGGATCGAGAAATTCCCTGCCAGAGGGTCAAAAGTTGAAGAGAAGGAACAAAGAAAAGAAGAGAGAGAGTGCTTCTATTGTAAAAGGAGAGGCCATCTGAAGAAAGATTGTAGGAAGAGAATACAGGACGAAAAAATGTTTTTAGAAGATTAGGGGGGTCAGGGGCTCTATTTGCTGGGAACCCCGGGAAAAAACAGAGCCCTTGGATAAAATTAAAAGTGGGTCCCCAGCAACAGGAGGTGTATTTCTTGTAGACACCAGGGGCAGAGGATCGACGGTCCAGACCTTACTCCTGGGTGTAAAATCACGTCTGAAAGCATAAATGTAGTAGGAGCAAAAGGGGAGCCATTTTTAAAGTCCAGTCATCAAACATGTAGAAATGAATCAGAAGGTAGGTACGCATAGGATCCTTCTTGTTAGTCCCTGAAGCGGATTACAATTTATTGGCAGAGACCTAATCGTGGAGTTAGGAATAAATCTAGAGGTAGAGGGAAAGGAACTAAAAGTAAGAATATGTGCCCTCACAACCCAGGATGAGGAGAGAATTAATCCAGAGGTCTGGTATACCCCAGATACTGTAGGGAGGTTGGATATTACTCCCTTTGAAGTAACCATTAAAAACCCTGAGATCGCCGTTAGAATCAAACAATACCCCTTATCTCAGGAAGGGAGGCAGGGGTTAAAACCTGAGATTGAAAGGCTGCTAAAAAGGGGCCTTCTTGAGCCCTGCATGTCCCCATTCAACACTCCCATATTACCTGTAAAAAATGTAAAAAAACCCGATGGAAGTTATAGACTGGTCCACGACCTCCGGGAAATAAACAAAGGAACAGTAACCAGGTTTCCTGTAGTAGCTAACCCCCATACTCTATTGAGCCAATTAAGCCCTGAAAATCAGCGGTACAGTGTTATAGACTTGAAAGACACCCTTTGGGCCTGCCCCTTAAAGGAAGAATGCAGGGACTATTTTGCATTCGAATGGGAGGACCCGGAGACCCATAGGAAGCAGCAACTTAGATGGACAGTCCTTCCCAGGGATTCACAGAATCCCCTAATTTGTTTGGTCAGGCCCTGGAGCAAATTCTCCGAGGTTACAATCTGGGAAAAGGAATTGCCCTCATCCAGTATGTAGACGATTTACTACTTGCAGGGGACACCCAGGAGTCTGTGAGAGAAGAAAGTGTAAAATTACTAAACTTTTTGAGTTTACAAGGATTGAAGGTTTCCAAATCAAAGCTACAATTTACTGAAGAGGAGGTAAAATACTTAGGACACTGGATTAGTAAGGGAAGTAAGAAGCTAGACCCCGAAAGAGTAAATGGAATATTATCTCTGCAACCTCCCCAGAGCAAGAGACAGGTCAGACAGTTATTGGGATTATTAGGCTATTGCAGGCAATGGATTGAAAATTTTAGTGGAAAGGTAAAATTCTTATACCAAAAGTTAACTAAGGAGGGATTGTTGAAGTGGACTCGGGAAGATGAGGAACAATTACAAAACTTGAAAACTGAACTAGTAAATGCCCCAGTTTTAAGTTTACCAGATGTAAGAAGGCCATTTTACTTATTTGTTAATTCAGAAGAGGGTACTGCCTTTGGAGTTTTAACTCAAGAATGGGCAGGGAAAAAGAAGCCTGTAGGATATATCTCTAAGCTACTAGACCCCGTTAGTCGAGGATGGCCCACATGTCTGCAAGCCATAGTGGCTGTAGCCCTGCTGGTGGAAGAAGCTAACAAGATCACCTTTGGGGGACAATTGAAGGTATATACCCCCCATAACATTAGGGGGGTTTTACAACAAAAGGCAGAAAAATGGATTACAGATGCGAGGCTCTTAAAATAATGAAGATCCTAACAATTCCCCGAATTGGAAGTGGAAACAACAGTCTTTTCAGAACCCAGCACATTTCTATACGGGGGAACCAGTAGAACATTTTGAATTACCCAGACTGGTAAGAACTAAGAGGAACAGGTAAAAATCAGACCGACCTAGGGGAAGGGGAGGGAAAAGGGGAAAGAAACTATTTGTAGATGGACCTCAAGATCCTAATGGGAAACCGGAAGTAGGTTATGCTATTGTTTATGGGCTAGACTGGAAAGTGCTAATCAGGGCCTCTGAGCCTAGCTGGTCCGCCAAGCTTGTGAACCTATTGCGGTCCTAGAGCCTTCCTTCATTAAAAGGGAAGGTTGAGGAACCTTATACAGTTCCGATACGCTTTATGGGGTAGTACATACTTTGGAAAAATTTTGTGAAGAGGAGGTTCTAAATTCCAAGGAAAGGATTAATCCTGAAACATTAGTAACTCAAACCCTGGAGGCTTCTTAGGGGCCTGAAAGGTAGCAGGTGACATATAAAGGGACACCAAAGGGTTTGATTCAAGAATAAGAGGGAAATTAATTAGCTATGAAAGAGGCGAGAAGGGCCGCCTTAATTGCCCTTAAGAATAGAACTTGCAAGAACAGATACTAGCTTGCAAGAGCCTGAATCGAGGTTCACGAATCAGGAAAAGTTACAGCAAATGGGGATATGGGAAAAACGTGGGAAGTGGAGATTACCCAATGGAAGGGAAGCGCTCCCAAAAGCCATGGCGCTCAGAGTAATGAGGAGAGACCACGATAAATGTAGAACACACTGGGGAGTGCAAGCACTATACGATCATTCTGCAATAAATTTTATGTGCGTAGGGGCCTCTAATGTAGCTAAAAGAATTGTAGGAGAGTGCTTAACTTGCCAAAAGATTAACAAACATCAATTAAGGGAGAAAATACATGGGGGAAGGGAAATGACCCATCGCCCATTTGCACGGCTACAGGTAGACTTTACCGAGCTCCCTAAGGTTGGAAGATTTAGATATCTTCTCGTTATGGTGGACCACCTCACATATTTTGTCGAGGCGTTTCCTACGGCTAGAGCAACTGCACACACAGTGGTAAAAATTCTGTTTGAAGAAATAATTCCCCGATACGGGGTCATCGAGGTCATTGATTCCGACCGGGGACCTCATTTCACCTCAAAGACGGTTTTAGAGGCGGTGGCGTTAGTAGGTACTAAATGGGAATACCATACACCGTATCACCCCCAAAGCTCAGGAAAGGTAGAAAGGATGAATGGGGAGATTAAGAAACAACTTACAAAGTTAATGTTAGAAACAAAGTTATCATGGGTGAAGTGTCTGCCTTTAGCCTTTCTAAATATTAGAACACAACCCCGCGCTGACACCGGGCTTTCACCTTTTGAGATGTTATATGGTATGCCTTATTACATTGACCTACCCCTAGATCACCCCATGTTAGATGATAGGAACTTGCAACCTTATGTTATGCAACTAATTAATGGTGTTAAGGTTGGAGGCAGCCTGGGTTGCAGTGACCACGCTCTGGTCGAGTTTGTGATCTCGAGAGATGTGGGCCTGGTGAAGAGTGGCGTCAGGACCCTGAACTTTGGAAGAGCAAACTTTAAGCTGTTCAATGGACTGTTGGCCGAGATCCCCTGGGATGCTTTCTTTAAAAACAAAAATGCTGAGGAGAGCTGGTTACTCTTCAAGGATGCCTTCCTGAGAGCGCAAGAACTCTCCGTCCCTCTGAACAAGAAAGCGGGCAGAGGAGGGAGGAAGCCGGTGTGGCTCGGTAAGGACCTGCTGAGAGTGCTGAGGGCGAAGAAAGGTGCGTACAAGCTCTGGAAACAAGGGCTTGCCACCTGAGAAGAATACAGGGATGTCGTCCGGACTTGCAGATGTGGGATCAGGAAAGCCAAGGCACAGGTGGAACTGAACTTGGCGAGGGACGTGAAAAACAATAGGAAGACTTTCTACAGGTACATTGGCCAGAAGAGACAGGCCAAAGCGAGTGTACCTCCTTTGGTAAATGTAAAAGGAGAACTGGCTTCAACGGACAGAGAGAAGGCTGAGGTACTGAATGAGTTCTTTGCCTCGGTCTTCACTGGCGGCCAGGATTCCAGTACTTCTCCCGTCCCTGAGCCCTGCATCCCTACACCTCTGGGTGGGGACTGGGGTGGTAATTTCCCTCCTGCTGTGAGGACAGAGCAGGTCCGAGACTGCCTCATGAGACTGAATGTGTACAAGTCTATGGGGCCGGATGGTGTGCATCCCAGAATTCTGAAGGAGCTGGCTGAGGTGGTTGCCGAGCTGCTCTCCATCATATTTGAAAAGTCGTGGCTGTCAGGTGTGGTCCCAGATGACTGGAGGAAGGGTCACGTCACTCCCATTTACAAGAAAGGGAGCAAGGAGGACCCCGGGAACTACAGGCCGGTGAGTCTCACCTCTGTGCCTGGGAAGATCGTGGAACAGATCATCCTGGATGACATGCTTGATCACATGAGAAAAGGGCGTGTGATCCATGACAGCCAGCACGGCTTCACCAGTGGAAGGTCATGCTTGACCAATCTGGTGGCCTTCTATGATGGAGTCACGGCATCGGTGAGACGAAGGGAAGGCGACTGATGTCATTTACCTGGACTTAGCAAGGCCTTTGACATGTCCCCACACATCCTTGTCTCTAAATGGAGAGAGTGGATTTGATGGGTGGACCACTCAATGGATAAGAAACTTGGTCTGAAATGGCTGCAGACAGAGGGTTGGTCATCAATGGCTCTATGTCCAGGTGGAGGACGGTAATCGAGTGCTGTCCTCAGGGGTCTGTACTTGGGACGTATCTTTTAACTATCTTGTCAATGACATGGACAGTGGTATCGAGTGCACCCTCAGCAAGTTTGCTGATGACACCAAGCTGAGTGGTGTGGTTGACACGTGTGAAGGGAAGGGATGCCATTCAGAGGGACCTCGAGAGGCTTAGAAAGGTGGGCCCGGTGAACCTGATGAGGTTCAACAAAGCCAAAAGTGCAGAGTCTTGCACTTGGGCCGGAGGAATCCCAGGCATCCATACAGACTGGAAGGAGCAGTCCTTGAGAGCAGCCCTGTGGAGAAGGACCTGGGGGTCTTGATAGATGAAAAACTTAATATGAACCAGCAGTGTGCCCTTGCAGCTCGGAAGGCAAATGGTATCCTGGGCTCCATCAAAAGAGGGGTGGCCAGCAGGGACAGGGAGGTGATTGTTCCTCTCTACTCTGCTCTTGTGAGGCCCCATCTGGAGTACTGCGTCCAAGTGTGGAGCCCCCAGTACAAGAAAGACAGGGAACTGTTGGAGAGGGTCCAGAGGAGGGCCACAAAGATGATCAGGGGACTGGAGCACCTCCCCTATGAGGACAGGCTGAAGGAGCTGGGCTTGTTCAGCCTGGAGAGGAGAAGGCTGCGGGGTGACCTCATTGCAGCCTTTCAGTACCTAAAGGGAGCCTACAAACAGGAGGGGAATCAACTCTTTGAAAGGGTAGACAACTGCAGGTCGAGGGGAAATGGTTTTAAGTTGAGGGAGGGGAGATTTAGGTTGGACGTCAGGGGGAAATTCTTTACAGAGAGAGTGGTGAGGTACTGGAACAGGCTGCCCAGAGAGGTTGTGGATGCCCCGTCCCTGGAGGTGTTCAAGGCCGGATTAGATGGGGCCCTGGGCAGCCTGGTCTAGCATTAGGTGGGAAGGTTGGTGGTCCTGCATGTGGCAGGGGGGTTGGAGATTCATGATCCTTGAGGTCCCTTCCAACCCTGGCAATTCTGTGATTCTGTGATTCTGTAATGTCCAGAAGAGAAGAACTACGTAAGAAGGCAATGGTGGTACAGCGACCCCCTTTAGAAATTGACATGCATTCCATAAAACCAGGAGATAAAGTATTAATAAAGAATTGGAAGGAGTCATCTCTTACCCCTCGCTGGGAGGGACCCTTTCTTGTCTTGCTCACCACGGAGACTGCTATCCGGACTGCCGAGCGTGGATGGACACGTGTCTAGAGTGAAGGCACTTCGAGAATCAGTGAACTGGAAAGTGGTGGGACCCCCCCAAGGACTAAAACTGACTTTGAAGAGAACGAAGCAATTAGATGAGTAGTCCCATATTCTGTGATACCCTTGATTGTATCTGTTTTCCCTTCGCGTGTTTAGATGTATAATATGCAAGGATAGCTGGTGGACATATTGTGAGAACGGGCACTCTCCTGCGGGTATCTGCAAACAGTGCCATAGGAATAAGTATAAATTGGCCAAGTAAGCCCTAAGGGTGGGGGTAGACACTG
Source organism: Lophura nycthemera (assembly GCA_021292215.1). Classification (NCBI taxonomy): domain Eukaryota; kingdom Metazoa; phylum Chordata; class Aves; order Galliformes; family Phasianidae; genus Lophura; species Lophura nycthemera. The sequence goes on along the minus strand of JADANK010000361.1, from coordinate 42,278 downwards.
GGTATATCGTTAAGGGGTCCAGAGAATGGTGGACCATATTAAGTGAGGGAATACACCCCGAGGAACGGTGGGCTCACATTAACGGATCTGGGAAATTCGACCCTGAAATCGTGGGTAAGCTGAGTCGGTTCCAAGTCTCATACGTCCTGTGCCAAGCTCCGTAAGTAAAAGCTAAGTGCCAAAGCCTTCAGGCTTCACCAGAAAAAGGGAGCAGTAGGAGTCCCCATGCTCACGACTGCTGCCGAGAAGATGGAAAACCCTGCTGCTCTAGGCAACAGAGTAGGCAGCGGAGGCAGAGGCGTGCAGAAATGGAACTCCAAAGTGGTGACGTATAGACACGTGAGACCACCCCGACCCCAGAAGGGAAAACAAGTGAGCACCACCCAGACTCGGGAAAAAGGGAATTGGAATTCACTGAAATCTGAAGGGCGTCCACCAGCATCTTTATACTTATGGTTGTGGAACTGGATGTTATGGATTGTACTTGTAAAAGGGGAAGAGAGTCACCAGCCCTTTAAATGGTCCTTATATCAGTTTGACACCCAGAAGGAAATCAAGAGTGTTATTACTCCCGGGGCCCCTAGTTTTAAGGTCACTCTATGTCAGCTCGCCCCGATCAGTCCTTGTCTTGATAAGATGGGATATTACCTTTGCCCTAGTTCAAATCCTGGAAGATCCTATTGTAATTACCCAGGTCATTATTATTGTGCTTACTGGGGATGTGAAACAATAGCGTCGGACTGGTCTCCGGGAGGAGGGGCTGATCAATTTCTGACTGTGAAATGGGGACCATATGGAGGCCAGCCGCCTAGCCGAGATGGATCCGGGGGAATTGTAGAACTTGGAGATTGTAGCTTCCTGTATATCAATATCACAAAGCCAGATGATCCTGGTTGGGTAATAGGGAAGACTTGGGGAATTAGATACAGAGAACCTGGAGCCGATAGGGGAGGGATAATAATGATAAAAAAGGAATCAGCACCGAGTAGCCCTGAACCTGTGGGACCAAATCATGTTATCTCCGGGGTTTTAGAGTCGGGTGAAGTTAGTATAACCACCACAAACCGGTTGGGTAAAGTTGATATGACCACCGCAGGAAATGCCACCCAATCCCTGGAAAAGGGAATAAGTCCGTTATGGGGTTTAATACAAGCCAGTTACCAGGTTCTAAATGCTACTAATCCAAACACCACTAGACACTGCTGGCTGTGTTATGATATTAGGCCCCCGCTTTATGAAGCTATGGGGTAACATCAAAAGCCTCACGAATAAATGGTAGTAACCCTGGACAGTGTCTATGGAACCAAGACAAGACAAGGCAAGGAATTACCGTATCACAGGTATCAGGAAGGGGACGATGCATAGGGAAGGTTCCGAGGGAGAAGGAGCATTTGTGTGGAAACTGGACCAAGATCTCTGAAAGGAAACTGGCCGATTGGCTGGTACCGGCAAACAATACTAAGTGGGTCTGCTTGAACTTAGGTCTCACCCCCTGTGTATCACTAAAACTATTTAACGCGTCCAGAGACTATTGTATCCAGGTAGCAATTGTTCCCCGAATTATATATCACCCTGAAGATTTTGTTTATGATTACCAAATGGTTCCTGACCATTATTTACAAAAGAGGGAACCTTTAACCGCCCTGACCATAGCCACTCTGATGGCTATAGGGGCAGCTGGAGCAGGGACAGGAATTACATCATTAGTCCAACAAAATCAAAAATTCCAATCCCTCAGAATGGCAGTAGATGGAGATTTAGCCAGAATAGAAAAATCAATCACGGCGTTAGAAAAGTCTGTTTGGTCATTATCCGAGGTAGTCCTACAGAATAGACGCGGATTAGACCTTATCTTTTTACAACGGGGGGGCTGTGTGCCGCACTTCGAGAGGAGTGCTGCGTATACGCTGACCATACTGGGGTTGTAAGAGACACAATGACCAAATTACGAGAGGGACTAGAAAAACGGAGAAAGGAGAGAGAGATGCAACAAAGCTGGTATGAATCAATGTTTAACTATTCTCCTTGGCTGACTACCTTGCTGTCTACTTTAGCGGGACCTCTTATTTTATTAATCCTGGGACTAACTTTTGGACCATTTCTGTTTAATAAACTTATTGCTATTGTTAAGGGACGGCTAGAGACAGCCCACTTAATGTTAGTAAGAAATAAGTATGAACAAATCAGTAGCAAGGAAGAGGATGAATCTATCCTCCAAAGGGCTAAAGAAGCAGCAAAACGATTTGATGAACAAAATCAGGATAAAATAGAAAAGGGGGGATTGTGATAGATAAGGGTTAAGTTTGTTAGTCAAATCGAAACTCAATGGTGCTTTCTCAGGTGTCTGGGAATGTAAATAATGTTGTAAACAACGGAAACTAAGAAGTTGCAGGCCCGGGGCACATAAGCTGCTAGAAAATAGCCAAAGAATAATGGAAAAGACTACTGACTTTCACCCCCACAACCATCAGGAGGCTGGAAAATTAATCCCCCAGCAAAACAGCTACGACCACAGCAACAACCTGTGCAGCCGCTGGAACGTATGCAGGAGATGAGAACTGTATCAATGCAGGAATGGCTGAATGTCTGCAGGAGATGAGAGTTGTATCAATGCAGGAATGGCTGAATGTCTGCAGGAGATGAGAACTGTATCAATGCAGGAATGGCTGAATGTCTGCAGGAGATGAGAACTGTATCAATGCAGGAATGGCTGAATGTCTGCAGGAGATGAGAGTTGTATCAATGCAGGAATGGCTGAATGTCTGCAGGAGATGAGAACTGTATCAATGCAGGAATGGCTGAATGTCTGCAGGAGATGAGAGTTGTATCAATGCAGGAATGGCTGAATGTCTGCAGGAGATGAGAGTTGTATCAATGCAGGAATGGCTGAATGTCTGCAGGAGATGAGAACTGTATCAATGCAGGAATGGCTGAATGTCTGCAGGAGATGAGAACTGTATCAATGCAGGAATGGCTGAATGTCTGCAGGAGATGAGAACTGTATAAGTACAGAGTCAATCCCTTGTTCAAATCGTGACCCTGGTGGAGTGTATGCTCCCCTCGGCGCCCAGCGCTGTTTTGCTCACTTTACCGCCTTGCTTAATTAAATAAAGCTATCCCTTTATCAAACTAGACTCTGTCTGGTTTTGTCATGGGAATCTATAACATGTACAGACTGTAGGGCTGTTTTTCATGCCCTGAGGTAGAGGACAGAAAAAGCAAACCTAGGAGCACCGTGGGGGTACAGAGAGATGGTGAAAAAACCATCTTTTAAGTCAATAGTGTTAAAATTCCTGAAACGTCAAACTTCTGTGTGGGGTTCCCCCTTGATCCAAACCCTGCAGCACCCCTTTTCATGGGCGCAGCTGGCACTGGCTGTGCCTGAGAATAAATCAATTGAGCAAAGAAGTGCCTGCCAGTACTTTACATGGGGGTGACTCGCAGAATCAGACTCCACAACCCAAAGTTAGATTATGAAGCAGGTACGTTTTAATCAGTGCTGCGCAGGCACTGGGTGCATGGGGGATATTTCCACCTATCTTGCCCAATGTAAGGAAGAAGCTTGGTACAGATATAGGCCGAACGAATACACAATCAGTGGGAATTCGCATACATATTCATTACATTCCTGACTTACAACATTTGGTCCCCGCCATGAGCAGTGGGGGTCTCCTTGCATCGGAGAAGACCCATTGTCTTGACAGAAGTAATCCGATCCTGACCCATTCCTTGTGTTAAATGTTGCAACCAGAGTTTCCAGATGTCCTTTTTCTTATTCTGACCACACATCCTGCTTACCTACATTCCTAAACAAGATTTAATCCTTATCTTGTCCTTCCTTACCAAACCCCCCCTTTTCTTGAACCTAGCAAATTCTTTGCTAAATTGCTCCATTCGGAAAAGGGAAGTTTGAAAAACCCACTTTCCACTCTCTGGCCTAGCTTGTGCTTTTTCCATTCCCATAACATCCCCAGAAGTTTACTATCCATAAGCACTCTCATTGCAACACACACAAAAATGAGCAAGAATGATTAATAATACAAGCACAAAAGAGTTGCTTTAGCCACGCAAATTGGTAACCAGCGGTAAGTTTTTCCCACAATTCTGTGAATCCTAATGAGGTATCATCCATCGTTACCTATGAAGTAATTTGTTGCTCCCATATTGCCTGTAGATCAGTCTCTATCCTTTGAGTCTTATCTACATAAGCACAACACTCTAATTAATTATCACACAAACCCTCCCTCTTTGGCGTTAGGAGATCCAATGCCATTCTATTTTGTAATACAACCTTACTAAGCACTGAAATCTCAACTTTGTAATGCTTTATTGCATCAGCGGTTGCGTTCTCTATTATCTCTAGATGGGCCGAATATTAACAATTGCTTTCTCCAGCTCACTTACTCCAAGAGATGGGATGAGCCATCTCACAAGGCTGTGGAAAACCAGTAGGTTTTTCCCACCAAAGGATTTAAGTCCTTCTCACCCATCTCCAGGGTGTTCTCAAGAGTCCCCATGGTATTTCCTCATGCACTGTGGTCTGAGGTACCAAGTATCCTGCAGTGCATGTTTCCAATTCCAATTTGGAGGCAGTGCTTTTCGTGCTGCCATCCCCACATTAACCACCAGTATCCATAAGGTAATCTTCATGGATTAGACGTACCCTCTTGTTGGGTAAAAGATGTTCCCATTCCCACAATCCCAAGTACTTTTATCTATAGGCCAAGATGAATTTTTACTTGTTCTAGGATCGCACCCTATGCCCTGCTTCCACCTTGTAGTTTCGTTGAGTCCGATTACTTTTCCCGAATTCCCTTTCCCAACTACATCCTATACCTGTTAAATTTCACCACCCGACTTTCACACTAATTTCGCTATCATTTTCCCTATCCACAAAGATAGATTTAGAGGAATTAATAATCAACAGATCAAACTTGGGGCCCTTTTGTAATTTATCCTCTATTCCATACTTACATTCCCCATGTTCCACCCAATTTGGAATTGTCCAATTAAGCGCTACTACCCCATAGACTGGCACCCCCCCTGCTCTGGGGAGGGCCATACATATCCAACAATTTGTTAGGTTAAAATTTTGGGCCACTGCCCGAGTAACATTTAGGTAGCTATTACCTTCTCAGGCTAAAGCAAATCTTATAAGGTTAATTACAACGCATAGTTTATACATTTTTCTTAATTGTTAGTCAGAGGAGTCCTTTCTCCCTCGCAGTCCACTGTGGTCGGACCGTCTTCTTCAGGCGGGTGTAGTGTATCCACAGTATCAGTCCTTCCACCTTGACTGCCATGTGCGTGGTTAGGAGTACTTGATAAGGTCCTTCCCACCTTGGTTCCAGAGGAGAATCTGAGAGGGATTTAACATACACATAGTCTCCAGGCAGTACATTATGTACTGGACCATCCAGGCCTCGTGCCCTGCTATTAAACACCACCTTCTCAGTATCCTTTAATTGCTTTTGCAACTTAATTATGTATTTGCTCAAAAGTTCCTCCCCGATTTGTGAAGAAGTTCCTTTTTGTACAGGGTAAGGTCTCCCATAAAGGATCTCGAATGGACTTAGTCCTTCCTTGGTTCAGGGTTTTGATCGAATCCTTAATAAAGCCAAAGGCAGCGCTTGGGGCCAGGGTATTCCTACCTCCTGGCCAAGCTTAACTATCTGTAATTTTAACAAATGATTCATTTTCTCTATTTGTCCGCTCGACTGAGGTCAATAAGGTATATGTAATTGCCAATCAATCCCCAATAACGTGCTCACTTGTTGTACTATTCTGGCCACAAAGTGAGGGCCTCGATCTGAAGAGATTACCACTGGCACCCCAAACCTTGGAATTATTTCATGTAACAAGGGTCTGGTTACTTCCCTAGCCTTGTTAGTCCTACAAGGATATGCCTCAGGACAACCTGAAAAGGTATCTGATAGAACCAACATGTATCTATACCCCCCTTTTCTTGGGAGCTCTGAGAAGTCCACTTGCCACTGTTGCCCTGGGAAATTTCCTTTTCCTATTTGCCCTAACTGGACCCTATGTCCTGTTCTGGGATTATTTTGTAGACAAATTTCACATTGCTGAGATACTTGTCTAATAGTAGAATACAGATTCCAGGCAACTATTCACTGAACAAGATACTTATATAACGCTTCTGTTCCCCAGTGGGTTTTCCTATGTTCGGTCATTATTACAGCCCATAATACAGCTGTTGGAATTACTAGCCTCCCTTGTGGGGTGATGGCCCATCCTCCCTCCTTTACCTGCCCCTCTAAATCCTCTATCAAATTTCAATCCTCTTTTGAATACCTTGGCTCACCATCCATCTGTATTTTACCATCTGGAATCAAGGAACCAACCACCACTTCGCCCTCCACTGCTCGCTTTGCCTCTCGGTCAGCCAGCGCATTTCCCATTTCTTCAACATTGTTACCCTTCTGATGCGAACAACAGTGCATGACTGTAACCTTTTCTGGTTGCTGCACTGCCTCCAAAAGTCTAAGTATTTCCTCAGCATGTTTAATCCCTTTCCCTTGGGCTGATAACAGTCCTCTTTCTTTCCATATTGCCCCATGCGCATGGACAACGCTAAAGGCATATTTCGAATCAGTCCATATATTTATCTTCTTCCCTTTTGCTAATTCTAGAGCTCTCGTGAGGGCTATTATTTCAGCTTTCTGTGCCGAGGTGTTTGGTGGCAGAGCTTTGGCTTCTATTATGTCATCAACAGTTGTTACCGCATACCCAGCCTTACGGATTCCTTGTCGAACAAAACTGCTTCCATCTGTATACCAGGTGTCCTCCGCGACCTCCAATGGCTCTTCCTTTAGGTTAATGCGACTAGAATATACAGCTTCAATAGTCTCTAAACAATCATGAGATACGGGTTCTCCCGTGACTCCACTAAGAAATGAGGCCGGGTTAATGATGTTAGTTACCCTTATTTCCACATCATCTTGTTCCACTATAATAGTCTGGTACTTTAGAAATCTTTGAGGGGAGAGCCAATGCCCCCCTTTTACTTCTAACACTGTGGAGACTGTGTGGGATACTAGCACAGTTATCTTTTGCCCCATTGTAAGTTTCCGTGCTTCTTAGATGTTAACCACTAGAGCAGCCACAGCCCTTAAACATCCAGGCCACCCTTTGCTTACTTCATCAAGTTGTTTAGAGAAGTAGGCTACCGCCCTCCGGTATGGCCCAAGGCTCTGAGCCAGAACCCCCAGAGCTATTCCTTGTTTTTCATGAGAGAATAGCAAAAAGGGCTTAGTGATGTCTGGGAGTCCCAAGGCCGGAGCTTTAATTAGTTCCTGTTTTAACTGTCGGAATGCTCCTCTAGCCTCCCCGTCCCAAGTCAGGTCCTTTGGACAAGATTTTAAACGTGTAGAGCGGTTTTACCAATAATCCATAGTTGAGTATCCATAGGTGACACCATCCCATCATTCCGAGGAATGTTCGAAGCTCCTTAGATGTGCGTTGCTCGGGGGTTTGGCAAATAGCTTCTTTCCGGGCAGTTCCCAACATCTGTGTCCCTGCAGCGATCTCATACCCCAGGTACATCACTTGCTGTTGAGCCACTTGTGCCTTCTGTGGAGAGGACTCGATACCCGTTAAGCTCAAGGAAATTTAGCAAACTAATTGTCCACTTCAAACATGCTTCCTTCGTCTTTGTAGCTATTAAGAGATCATCCACATATTGCAATAGTACTCCTTCATCAGATGGACACTCCCACTGCTCCAAGTCCTTGGCTAATTGATTCCCAAATATCGTGGGACTATTCTTAAACCCTTGTGGGAGCACAGTCCAGGTAAGTTGTGATTTTCGTCCTGTACTAAGGTTTTCCCATTCAAAGGCAAACAACAGCTGGCTCTCTGTGGCTAGTGGCAAGCAGAAGAAGGCATCCTTCAAGTCCAAGACGGTAAACCATATTAGTTCAGTGGACAGTTTGGTGAGCAAGGTATACGGATTAGCTACCAAAGGATACAAGTCCTCTACTATTTTGTTAATTGCCCTCAGATTCTGTACCACTCAATAGCTTCCATCAGGCTTTCTTACTGGCAATATTGGTGTGTTATATTTTGATTCACATTCCACTAACAAGCCATACCTTATAAATCGGTCAATTATTGGCTGTATTCCTTCCCTATCTTCCGTCCTCAAGGGGTACTGTTTAATTCTTGGGGACTGACTTCCTGATTTGACTTTTATTATCACGGGGGATGCATTCTTAGCTTGTCCCGGGGTTTCGATTTCCCATACCCCTGGATAGACCTGATCCCTTACCTCTTCTGGGATTTCTGTGCTCACTGGGGTGGTTATTAAAGCCAAGCTAAGTAATTCTATGAGGGACTCATCCTTTATTTTAAATTTCACTTTCCCTGCTTCAAACCTTATTTCTGCATCCAGTTGTTCCAGTAAGTCCCGCCCCAGGAGAGATTTTGGTGAATTTGGCATATACAGAAATCTATGTATTCCCATCTGCTTTCCCAATTTAAACTTCAGTGGTTTGAGAAAATATGCCTTTTCTGGTTGACCTGTGGCTCCTTTTACCATCATAAACTGTTTAGCTTAGTGGGGTCAGAAATTCATTTAGAACTGAGTAGGCAGCCCCTGTATCCACCAAAAATTCTATACTCTGTTGTTTATTCCCTAGCTTAACTTTAACCAGTGGATCTGCTAGGGTAGATTCCCCAGGTCCCCGTCAATCCCTTTCCACAGGGGCTTGGATCCTAGTCCATGCTCCCCTTCCCTTCTGGTTCCTTAACGGGCATTCGTTCTTCCAATGTACTTTCTTTTTACAAATAGCACGCTGATCCCTTTCAAGTGTCCTCCTTCCTGCTCTAGGTCCCACCTCCTGTAAAGTTGCCATTAACATTCCTTTCTCCTTCCTCTTTTCTTCTTCCTCTCGATTACTAAACACCCTCCATGCTTCCTCCAACAGACTTTCTAAGTTCCGTGCATCAAGCCCCCTTAATTTTTGCAACTTTCGCCTTATGTCCCCTGCCGATTGTCCTATAAACAATGATACTAGTTGTTGAATACCTACTTCTGACCCTGGATCCAAAGGAGTGTGTTTCCTCATAGTATCCCTTAATTTGTCCAGAAATTCCGAGGGGGTTTCTTTTGGACCCTGCCTTATAGCATATAGGGCAGACCAATTGATTGTTTTAGGAATAGCCCTTTCCATCCCTTTTACCACCCATCCTCGGCAGGCTTCTAAAAGATCTCGTTCTGCTCCTCTATCTGGGTCCCAATGAGGGTCTTGGAGAGGGAAATGATCTTTTATATCCGCATTTCCACCCCGCAAACTATCCTCAGCCAGATTCTGGGCTGTTTTCAAAATTAGATCCTTTTCTGTCTCTGTCATGGAGTCTAGTAACAACTGGATATCGCTCCAGTCGGGATTGTGCTGCCTAATCAAGTACTGAAAATGCCGTGTTACTCCCACCGGGTCACTTCGATAATCCTTAGCCACCTTTTTCCAGTTTTCCAGATCAAAAGAAGAGAACGGGACCTTTATTAAGATACGTGTCCCATCTGGTCCCACCGCCTCCCTCAGGAGGGCTAAAAGAATACTTTGTTGCCTCCTCCTAGTTCTAGAGGCTATAGGGGAGTCCGGGAGGGTTTCAGGGGAAGAGTCCTCCCTTTCGGAATGCTCCCTTCGTCCTGTGGTAGGACTCCCTGCCCCTGGTGCCTGATAGAGGTCCAATAAATCAGCAGAAGTCTTAACTTCAGTTAGTCTAGTACACTGTTGTCCTATACTGCATGCAGAGCAACAGCGTTTTATCCCTCTACTTCCTGCTGCCCGCTGATCCTTTTCTAATGCTAACACTAGAGGATCTTGTGGTGCCCCCATCCCACATTCTCTTTGCCATTCAGGATGATTCCTGAGGGTAAAGAACATATCAGCGTATGCTGCCTCATCCCATTTACCTTCCCGTCTTAAAAATAGCATCGGTTGCAGAATGGTATTGTAGTTCAACGTCCCGTTTAGGGGCCACTTTTCCCCATCATCCAATTTATACACTAACCACCATTGATTACAATATTTTATCAGAGTTTTCTTACTTAGAGTGCCCCCAGGTCCCCCTGCAATATCTCGCCAATGTGGCAGAATACATCCAAGGGGTGTTCTTTTAGGTATTTCCTTTCCCTGTGACCCTCCCATCATGTTGTCTCACTGGTTTGTTATTGCCCTAAGGTTTCCACAAGTAACTCTCAATACTCTAAAATTTCCCCACACTAGTCCGTGATGCTCGGTCCACCACTCACGCTGGCACTCTGGACACAAATGACGCCACCAACCCCGATATATTTCTTCACACACTAGACAACATATAATATAAATGGGGCAACACTCGTTTTCCGGGTGGAACGCACACCTTTCCTCAGGCCCCTCTTCCCAATTTATAAAGTATAAATTCCCATCACCATCCCAATCCATAAACAGAAAACCCGTACGGACGGACAAACAACAGAAAAAGACAACTTTCGCTTCGTCCGTCTCCGGCCGTTTCCCTCGCGGGAGCACGGAACCGCGGATCGGGGACTCCGCTCTCGCTCCGTAGCTTAGCTACGTCTCACTCACACCACATTCACACAATGCCGGCTTAATCAAATATTTTGATGGTATTGATTCAGATACACAGTACCGAACATTTACAGCAGATGGTAACAACAAGTATACAAGCTATAGCTCCTGTTATTACAACCAGATAACCATTTGACAGGATACCCACTATATCCTGTCCCCTTACCCCGCGTACGACTTACAAGGTCCGTTTGTGGGTGCTCCCCCAAGGAGCTGCTCGCCAGAGCCTACCCACCCCAGTCGGCAACCTACCAAACCTGTGAGCTCACTAACCCAGGGGCAGCACAAAGGCTATCCACCCTGCGTAGGACGTCTCCTTACGACTTACGGGTTCCCCTCCTTTCCTAAACGTACCTGGTCCGCCGATAGATGGTCCTTGTCTACTCCCGCAGTGATCGAGTGAGGTAGGGGAGTCCTTCCGAGCAATTTCGGGGCACACCAAAGGCGTCCCCCCTCTCAGCCGGTCCTGCAACCAAGCAGAGATGGTCCCATCTGGGATGCCAAATTGACTCGCGAAATCAGACTCCGCAACCCGAAGTTAGATTATGAAGCAGGTACGTTTTAATCAGTGCTGCGCAGGCGCTGGGTGCACAGGGGATATTTCCACCTATCTTGCCCAATGTAAGGAAGAAGCTTGGTACAGATATAGGCCGAACGAATACACAATCAGTGGAATTCACATACATATTCATTACATTCCTGACTTATCAACATATGGTCCCTCCATGAGCAGTGGGGGGTCTCCTTTGATGGTCATGGGAGAAGACCCATTGTCTCTGACAGAAGTAATCCGATCCTGACCCATTCCTTGTGTAATGTTGCAACAGAGTTTCCAGATGTCCTTTTCTTATCTGACCACACATCCTGTTTATCTACATTCCTAAACAAGGTTAATCCTTACCTTGTCCTCTCCTTACTCAGGGGCATGGGTGTGACTGCGTCGCAAGTCCTGTAGGACACTATACAATAACGCTTCCCAATGTGGCTCTTGATCCGGGGCTATGATAACAAGGAAAACTTTCAACATATCTGTATCTCCGGCTTTCCTAGCTTCCCTCCGAACAGTTGTGTATGCATCACGTGGATCAGGAGGGGACAAATCTGTCTCTTCTTCAGGATCTATGGGGCCGGGATCAAAAGGGCCGCCTGGATCCTCGGGAGAGGAGGCAGTAAAAATCCCATCCTACGGTAGTAGCGGAGCAGCTGATGGCATTGCGGGCTGATCTGTAGAGCAACCAGCCACTCCCTTGCCCTCAGGCAGACTGGGGGTATCAGATTGCGATCTTAAGTGGCTCTTTAGCAGTTCAAAATTCTTTCTCCAAGTCTGGAGCAACCCGAACGCTGTCTTATCACCCTTAGAAGCAGCACCCCATAGCCTCACCCCGATCCGATCCCATACTTCAGGATCATAAATTGTCTGATTTGTTAGTGCAGGATTGTTCTAGGCTGCCCATATGAGCATTTTTTGCAGGTCAGCAGAAGACACTGCCTTCCCCTGTCGCTTAAGAATACATTTAAAGGTATCAAGGATCTTTTTTGGTTCAGAAGTAATTTTGTTCCCCATAATAGTAATCGCTTACCTTTGTCCAGCGAAAGGCAATCAGAGCAGTTGGGGACAATGAATCCTCAGTTTGCAGCGTTTCTCTCAATGCACCCACGTTTCTCTCAATGTTCTCTGTGTTTATCTCAACATGCTACAGACCGCTCAGTCTTCAGTTCAGGTTAAGTTTCAAGTCCCTGTTCTTTCTCTTTCCCGTGTCCTTGTTCGCTCTCTTTCTCGTGTCCCTGTTCAGGTGCCATTTGTTGCAAGAGGGCATCAAGCTCCCTTGCGGGTGTGGCGAAAGACGTGTGGATTCCTTTGCTGGTGCAGAACAAAGGACTTTATTGTAGGTGCTTAGAGCCTTTTATACCCGCGCAACACAACAGTTCTCCTGTGCAACCAAGACTGGTTACACGTAAGGGCTAGGCGCCTTGTGTGTGTTTATTTCCGACTCAAGTTATTGTTGAGCTTTACCATTCATTAGCAATACAACGACCTTCTTTATCCCACACTGGGCCAGTACTTGATGTTCTTTCTCAAGGCATATCTTCTTCAAGGACCAGTAACAGTTCTGATTCATGTTCGCTGGTTCCCAAAAGTTCAGCAGTTCACCACAGAGTGTCACGATGTTTTCTCATGGACACTGGAGCATGCTGGAGTGATGTTGCTCCTGCTGGCTATCCTGTGAACTTATAACCTCAAGGAGAGTAAAACAGATGTTTAATAGGTACAAGAAGGGGTAGGTCTGCCCTCCACGGTAAGATACAGGCTGTATTTCAGTCTTGAGTCCACACCTCTGCCTGTATTGGGGCATGTCCTGGTCTTCGATACCACACCCTTTGGCCTGATATCAGTGGCTGAATCACTATGTCAAGTACCAAAGGCAAGGTTCTAATTTGCCACATGGACATAATTAATGTCCCCCTTGCAATGAAAACAGGGGTGCCAACTACTACCTCTGCTGGCCATGCACCAATTACTGGAGGGTTTATTGATCCCCCAACCTCTAACAATCTCCCATTTTGGTCCTGCTTGCACCTTCCAAGGCCATTTTACCTTGTGTCTCCCAGGCTCTAGGTCCTCAGGGGCAGGGAGTAGAAGATTATTCATGGTGCCAACTTGTGGCTTGAGCGAGGTGTCCTTGCCTGTAATTTGTATCCTAAGCGGGGAGGCCCAAGTTGTTTGCAACACTATTAAAGCACTGGGTCTGCCATCTCTTGGTCTCTCATTCAAGTCTCCCAGGGTTTCATAAAGCCTCTTGGTCCACCCCTGCAAGGACTGTGAATCTGCCTTCAGAGCAGCCTTCAGGATCCCGTTATATCTTTCTATTAGGCCTGCTCCCATTGGATTATAGAGCAGGTGAAACCACCATTCAATGTTGTTGTCTTCAGCCCACTTCTGCACAGTTGCACCTGTGAAATGTGTACCTTGGTCACTCTCAATGACCTCGGGAGTCCCATATGATGCCATTAACCTAGTTAAAGCTTTGATGGTATAGGCTTGGTTTGCCTTTGCTACAGGATAGACTTGCATCAATCCACTCGCTGTATCAACACAAGTTAGGGCATATCTGGCCCCCTCAGATCGAGGAAGGAGACCTATATAATTGATCTGCCATCACTGTAATGGGTTGTGTCCTCTAGCGAGATGGGCTGTAGTTTCCGGCAGAGGTCTTGGTCTCATTTGTGAGCAAGTGTCACAGTCTTGACATACCTGGACAATATCTGGTAACTAACTGTAAGGGTAGCCCCCATGCTGCTGCCCACATTGTTTTCTGTCCTGCGTGTCATAATTTGCAATGCAGCCAGTGGGCTGTGTCTTCTGCTGATGTCCTTCCTAACCATCTCGAGACAGTGTGTCAGCTTCATCATTGCCTGGTGACTGCAAGGGTTGATGTCCAGAGATGTGGTATGCTCATACAGTTCTGTGCCTAACCACATTCCATATATCAACTCACATATCTTTGCCCCAGATAGGTCGGGCATGGATCGTCCAATCCGGAGTGGCCCACTGCGCTATCCAGAGTGTGAGTCCTCAGTAGACTGCCCAACTCTCCATGCAGATGTTCAGTGTGCTGTTGCCAGGCTCTTGAGTTATCATCATCCACACAGCTCGTATCTCAGCCCACTGGCTACTTTGTCTATCCCCTTCTTCAAACCATATCGTTTCAGTTGAGGGATGGTATGCAACAGCTTGCCACCTACTTGGGTTCCCTCTGCTGGATCCATCTTTGTACCAGGCATCTTCTGGAATAGAGCATTTCCCCTCCTGCACAGGACTCTTCTCTGGAGAAGTAACCACTATTTCCTCAGGTGTCTCACTGTGATATATTACTGGCCCAAGTATCTTCTGCATTTCTTCCTTCAGTGGAGAAGATGACAGGCGGCTTCTCTGACTAAGACAGGCGACCCAGCATGCTACTGTTTGTGATTGGGCCACCCCGGTCTTAGGAATGTGGGTTAGGTCTTTTACCCACCCCTGAATTGGTGAAGTTGTTTTAACAATAACCTCTGCAGTCTGAGTTATTGGTTCTACCACCTGCAATGCAGAATAGGTAGCCAATAACTGCTTTTCAACCATGCTGTATCTCTCTTCTGCTCCATGCCAAATCTGTGACCAGAACCCAATTGGGATTGGAACGGAACTCTGGCACTGCCACAGCCCCCAGCCCAACCCTTCTTGGGTTACATGCACATCTAGTTTGGCTGGAAGGGTTGGATCAAATATACCCAGAACCTGGGCCTGTTTAACAGCTATTTTTGCTTGCTGGAAGGCTTCTTGTTCTGTTCTACTCCAATCCCATACTTGGCCTTTTTTTGTTAATCGGTATAAAGGTTTCAGCAGTTGTGCTAAGTGAGGTATAAAGGATTGCCAATATCCTAATATACCCAAAAATTCCTGCAACTGCTTTGGTTTTGTGGGAACTGGGAACGCTTGGATCTTATCTATGATTGCACTGGGTAACACCTTAGTCTTACCTGACCAGACAACACCCAGGAATTTAACTGATAGCCCTGGTCCTTGTACTTTTTGTGGATTTACAGCCCATCCTTTTTCCTCTAAATAAGCAATGGTACTGTCTTCTTTAATGCCTCGATCGAGTTGGACGTTAGCATCAAATCATCAATGTAGTGATACATTTTTACAGTAGATGGTTGGTTACAATTTGCCAAGTCATGTGCTACCAAGTTATGACAAAAAGTAGGTGAATGCACGTAGGACTTGAAAAGTCCACTGCCTGCCCTCCCATGTGAACGCGAACTGGTCTCGAGATTCCTTAGCAATTGGAATGCTGAAAAATGCATTTGCTAGATCCAGAACGCAGTGATATGTTTCTATTTCTCTACTTAATGTATCCATGAGGGAGGCAATGTTGGGTACGGCAGCATGGATCGGCGGCGTGACTTTATTTAGTTCTCTGTAGTCTACTGTCATTCTCCACGTACCATCTGACTTCCTGACTGGCCATATAGGGGAGTTGTATGGGCTGTGTGCAGGTCTAATGATCCCTACTCTCTCCAGCTCCTGCACAGTCTTGGTAATTTCTTCTTGCCCACCCAGGAGTCTATACTGCTTTGTATTTGTGATCCAGCGTGGTTGTGGCAAACAAACAGGTTCAATTTTTGCATGACCCCTTATAATTGCCTGCACCACCTGGATTCTAATACATCTTTCCCTTAATCTGAACTCTCCCACAGTGGTTTGGAGTGTCAGACCTGACAGGATGTCTATCCCCAATATGTACTCTGGAATTGGGGCGATAGACACCTTGTACTCCCAGGGTGGTAGATGCCCAACCCTCAGTTTCAACCATGTTTGGGTTACGGGGAACATCTGCCCCCCGAACCCACCTATCATTGCCTTAGTGCCTGAAATTTGATTTGGTTCACCACGTGTAATTGATGTTTCTACCCCATTATCTACTAGTGCCATAACCCGCTGCACATTTTTTTGGGACCAATGAATCATTAGTTCGATGTAGGGTCTCCGGTCCCCTCTAGAGACCCTAGTCTTGGGGAATTTTGGCTCCTCTGTCATGCCACCAGCTCTGCAATCCCTAAGTCTTTTTCCTCTGACAGCTCGACTGTGGCTGCCCAGGCCACCTGAGGAGGTTTACATTTTTTCAATGGGACTATGAAGTCTTCTAGATTCCATGTGTTTTGTGGAATTTGTTCTATGAGTCTAACTCCTTCCCTTTTAGGGGAGCATTGGAATCTCTGACTGTTTGGTAACTGTTTCCATAGTTGTAATAAGATCTGATTAGGCTGTCCATCAACCTTCTGAAATTGAACTCCCGCTCTAATCGGGTCACTGAACATTTGTTTTCTTGAGACCCTGGTGGGTCCAGATTGAATTACCTCAGGGGCAGGTCTCCTAGGTCGTGGTGTTGGATTGACATCTTGAATCAAACTCTGTAACCCAAGTAAGATTACAAAGCAGGTATGGTTTATTCAGCGGTGCGCATACGCTGGGTGCAAGGGGGATAGATCCACCTAACTTGCACACCGTCAGGAAAAAGCATGCTACAGATATAGGCTGAACTAATACATAATCAATAGTCTTCCCGGAATTTGGATACATATTCATTAAACTCCCGAGAGTTCATTAGCATGGAGACCCTCCCCTCTTGCACGTGCGTAGTGGGTCATGGGATTAAGATTTGTTGTCTTCCTCGCAAAGGCTTCATTGTCTTCCTTGCTGTAAACTTCTGACCTTTCGGGGGGGCACCCCCCCAAACCAGTTTCTTCTTGCCCTGTGGACATCTAATCACCTTCCTGACAGATGTCTCTGGGTTGTTCTCAAACCTTATGGGTATGGCCTTCATCCCCCTCACTATCCCAGACCCAGTGTCTGCCATCTCTTATTTTCTAACAAGCTCTACATTCTTACTTCTATAAACTATCTCTAACTATTCCCCTTCACCCCCCTTATTCTCAGTCACTGTGAAGCCTTCTTGCCTTTTTACTTTCACTTATGGGGCCCTTCTCACCTTTCAGGATGGATCTCTGACTTTTCTACCACCATTTGGACATTGTGCCTGGCCTGTAGGCACTCTGTCTCCCCCAGATCTGCCACCAATTGGGCAGCCTGTTGTATTATGGCCTCTGAGGCCACTAGGGGATTCAGTATGCATACCAAAGTACTATACTGATGTGGTGGAGCTTGCTGCAGGATGAGGTCCCTCATTCCTGCTGAAAATTTCATCATGTTGGGGCTCTCAAAATCTTCCTCATAGATTGCCTCCTTCATGCCTAATTCTCGAATATAGTTTTGCAAGTTCTCCATAGAGGACCATAGGCCGGTATTTAATGGTATATCACTCTTATTTGTCCATGTTGCACGGCCTGAGGCCATTAACCCTGTAATCAATTAATGATTTTCTTCATTATGTTGGATGGCTCCATATAGTCATTGCCTGAGGGCAGGGTGAGTGATAGTGGATGCCAGTTTTGAAATTTCTGGTCCATTCACCACAACGCTTTCTGCCCCTATGTCATATAATTGGAGCAGCCACGCTGGCACGCTCTCTCTCGGTTTTTGTCTAAACCGCTCAACTAAATCCATTAATTCATATGCCGTGTATGGGCGAATTGTTAGACGTAGCATGCACTGGGCAGGGGGCCACTGGTCAGGGGGCACCCCCACTGTCCTATCCTGCGTTCTTTTTGTTTTTTGAGTTACAACTGGTCGGATCTCAAAGGGATCTAGCTCTAATGGAGCCTTCAAGATCCAACCTTTTAGTGATTTCATTTACAGAGTCCAGTTTCTGTGGATTCTCTTGTACAGGGTCCCTGGTAATTTCTAGAGAGATACTCCGGATTTTTTGCAGAGGAATGATAGGATTAGGTTTTTTCCCTCTCAAAATTGCGACCTGTCTTTCCAGTTCTTCAATATGGTCACGCAGTAGTTGATTTTCATCAGCGAGAGACGATGAAACCCAGGGGTCGATGCTGGGGCCTGTCCTCTTCAATATCTTTATTGACAACCTGGATGAGGGCATTGAGTGCACCCTCAGTAAGTTTGCAGATGACACCAAGCTGGCTGGAAGTGTTGATCTGCCTGAGGGTAGCGAGGCCCTACAGAGGGATCTGGACAGGCTGGATAGCTGGGCTGAAGCCAATGGGATGAGGTTCAACAAGACCAAATGCCGGGTCCTGCACTTTGGCCACAATAACCCCAGGCAGCGCTACAGGCTTGGGGCAGAGTGGCTGGAAGACTGTGTAGAGGAAATGGACCTGGGGGTGTTGATTGATGCTAGACTGAACATGAGCCAGCAGTGTGCCTGGGTGGCCAAGAAGGCCAATGGCATCCTGGCTTGTATCAGAAATAGTGTGACCAGCAGGAACAGGGAAGTAATTGTCCCCCTGTACTCAGCTCCGGTGAGGCCGCACCTCGAGTACTGTATCCAGTTTTGGGCCCCTCACTTCAAGAAAGGCATTGAGGCCCTTGAGCGTGTTCAAAGAAGGGCAACAAAGCTAGTGCGGGGTCTGGAGCACAGGTCTTAAGAGGAGCGGCTGAAGGAGCTGGGATTGTTCAGTCTGGAGAAGAGGAGGCTCAGGGGAGACCTCATTGCTCTCTATAACTACCTGAAGGGAGGTTGTAGTGACCTGGGGGTTGGCCTCTTCTCTCGTGTAACTGGTGATAGGACTAGAGGGAATGGCTTCAAGCTGTGCCAGGGGAGATTTAGGCTGGACGTTAGGAAATACTACTTTTCCAAAAGAGTGGTCAGGCACTGGAACGGGCTTCCCAGGGAGGTGGTGGAGTCACTGACCCTGGAGGTGTTCAAGGAATGTTTGGATGTTGTGTTGAGGGATATGGTTTAGTGAGAACTATTAGTGATAGGTGGATGGTTGGACTGGATGATCTTGTAGGTCTTTTCCAACCTTGGTGTTTCTGTGATTCTGTGATTCAGTTATATTTAGCCAGTTCAAGGCCATCAGCAGTGGCCACGCCACCATGGAGGCAGCTAACTGTTGTTCTCGAGTAGTAAGTACGTTTTTGTTAAGTCGATTGAAATACTCAGCCAGGCAGGCTGGGGACTCCTGGACATTTTCTTCGTCCCACAGGGCCCCCATTTTTCAATGATACAAGCAATCCCGTGATATGGGGATCCTAGGAATCCCGGAATGTGTACCCTGGCAAAACTTCACTCATAGGGCTAGTCTTTCCCCGTGTAAACCATCCCATGATATTGTTCAAAAATGCCATGGTAATTACTTTAGGAGGTCTGTTATTGGGTACCTTTAAAGATATTTGGCTGCCTGGCTTGCCAAAATGTAGAGCAAACGAAGGCAATGACAGAGCCTTTATTTGAGAAATAGGTGTGTATGGGAACTGCTGAGTCACAGCCTGAACCTGATTAGTCACCTGAGGCGAGCAATGAGTCAGCCCTGGGAGCACAGGTGAAAGCAATTCACCTGTGCTGCAGGAAGGGGTGGAGCCTGGCTCCACCTCTCCTAGACCCATTTAAGAGCTGACTACCAGTGGGGAAGGATTGCTCTCTCTCTTTGGAAGATCCATTCTACTGGAGTTTCCTGAGTGAGCCCATGACACGGTTAAGCCTCCTATTTATTCTCTTTGTCTTGCTGAGCCTAACTGTCTTGCTTATTTCATTATTGTAACATCTTAATATTATTAAATTATAAAATATTCCTCTATATAATTTTCATTGATTGTACATTTGGCGAGCCAGGCAGGCAAGCCGAATATACTAAAACTTACACTATGTCCTTTCTTTGGAATTTCTGTAAATGGTTCAAGGAGGAGAACACTATCCCCCTCGATAAAATAATTCCAGGGCAGATCCCAGGATTTGCGGGATCCCCTTATTATGAATTGGCAACTATCATTGAAAAATGGGGTCCCCTATGTGTTGTGGGAAATGTTTCCCCATATCGCCTAGCAGATTACTTTCAGGGACTAGGCAAAGATATATTAGTCACTAGAGAAAGACAATTAGCGGCTTCTGCAGTGGCATGGCTGCTATTAAATGCTTTAAACAATGCCGAAATAAGGAATAATACTTTAGTGAATGAAAATGAACTTCTAAAAGTTCGTATCGAAAAGCTAGAACAGGAACTTAGCATATTAACAGGAAAAAAACCAATTCTACATCTTCCAATAGGTCAAGTTCGTAGTATTTCAATAAACAATGACCAGGCTCCTGATTCAACGGACTGTGTTGATCAGGAAAATAAACAATCTAAATCGGATCTTGAAACTCCAATTTTGACGGATGCACTAGAAGTCCGTCCTGTTATAACTCAAAAAACAAAAAAGGTACAGGACAGACCGGCAGGGGTGCCGCCTGATCAGTGGCCCCCTGCTCAAACACACTTGCACGTAACAGCCTGACCGTACACGGCAACAGAACTAATGGACTTAGTCCAATGATTCCGGCAGAAACCTAGAGAAAGTGTGCCGGCTTGGTTATTAAGACTATGGGATTCTGGGGCAGAAAGTGTTCTGGTGAATGGCCCCGAAATAGCCAAATTGGCCACAATGACTATCCATCCTGCTCTTAGACAGAGATTATATGCAGGTAATCAATATAATGATGAAAACCATTCTATAATAGAATGGTTAATGGCGGCCTGCTGTATGGTATGGCCCAATAAATCTGATATTCCTTTACATACAGGGATGTGGTCCTCCATGGAGGATCTTCAAAATTACATTCGTGAGCTAGGTGTAAGGGAAGCAATTTATGAAGACACGTTTGATAGCCCTGATCTGGTCAAATTCTCAGTGGGGATGAGAGACCTAATTCTACAACAAGCCCCTCCCATCTGTATGGCACTCTGGTCTCTATATTAAATCCCCTAGTGGCCTCAGAAGCAGTTGTCCAGCAGGCTGCGCAGTTAGTGGCTGACCTAGGAGAAACAGAACGCCTGCGGAGTAGGCGCAACATTAGACGCTAGAAGAAGCCGAGGTCTTGCTGGTGACTAAAACCAAAATGCCGGCTACTCGAGCTCCTCAATCGGGACCCATAAGGGTCTCCCAAAAACAAATGTTTAATGATTTAATTCGGGCTGGGCTCCAATTTGCTAAGATTGACGGCCAGCCCGACCATGTCCTCCTCCAACTGTGGAAACAATTAAAGGACAACCAAAAATTTCAAACCTACCCTAAGAAACCAAGGGTAAGGGTTATAAATGGAAGAATGCCAACAACGACATGGAACTTAGAGGATTTCATTGTTCCTAATAGGATGTCATGGTTTTGGTTTTTTTGATTTTCAATATTCCACATCAAAACATCATGTACTGGAATTAAAGTGTTAATGCTCTAATTCTACGTACCTATCCCATATACATTACGGAGTCTGGGAGTCTGAACCCCTTCCGGGGGCGGGGGCCGCTCGTCTTATTGGCCTGGCAGTTGGGTGCTGGAGGTGCTTTCCTAGCCGTTCCAAGAGCTTTTTCAGGTTGACCTCTCGGTCTCGGGAACTCTCTTCTCATAGCTTATTTGATTTATTAGACGTCAATTTCAATTAGATGTTATTATATTGTATTATTTTGCATTTCGATATCATAGTTAGAAAATAAGTTTATTACCTCCATAGAGTTGTTGCCCCGCTGTTTTTTTTTTTTCTTTCCCTTTTTCCCCTTCCTTCCCATTTTTGGGGGGCCATGCGGGGGGTGGGGAAGGGCATGGGCCTACTGCCGCCCCCTGTCACGGGCAGAACGATCTGGTTATTCCTTGAAGATGTTTGGTGGAGAAGCGGGCAGACGCTTTTTTGTTGTTTTTTTTTGGCCGTAGACCGAATCTCGCTCTCGCATCGCTTTGAGAGCTTCGTTAGGGACATTAAATCAGTAGTTCAGGTTTGGTCGTGCTGGAAAACTTGACCCCCCCCCGTGAAGACCAGCGTACTGGCCAGTATTCTGGGATATTATGTAAAACTTTGAGCGCATGTTGCTTATCTGTGTAGTTCCATCTTTTTCCTTGCCCCCTTTCCACCCCCCCTCTTTTAGTTTCAAGGCATTAACCCTTTTGAGCAAAACCAGCGATGAGACCCACACTTTTTTAGTGGGAGCGCTGAATAAGGATTCAAAGCTATGATGTTCTCTTCACGACCTACTGGCCAATCATCAATGTCAGGATTACTGTTGTGGAATTGTGTACATATATAATCTATAAGGGCAACTGACGGAGACGCCTGTATGGTAACTATATTGAGTACCTAAATGCAAATGTTTAATATATGGAATTTTTTGACACTGGCTCCCGGATGGAATGGCTAAGTTCACAAGCAAACTCATTCCCAAAGGAATACCTAATTTTTATTAACAAACCACAACAATGTTTCAAACCAGTTTTCCAGGTTTTCCTCTCGGTTTATCAGACGTTGTTTCCAAGGCTGAGTATGTTCATGCTTGTGGGTCGCACGATTCCCGCTCATATCACTTTTCTTATGATGTATTCCATACAGGAATAGCTAAGCAGAAGGAGTCTCCGCCAAAGCCGAGAATGCTGACTGGCAGGGAATAGGGGAGGTTTAGGACATAAATCGTAGAAGCAATAGGGACCCGCAATGTCATGGGATTTCACTCTTGAACACCCTGTGTGATCCCCAGAAACATAGCCAGGTAGTTGAGTCCAGGGGCAGTGCGGCTTAACGTAAATCTAAGAGAGATACAACTTATTTGGGGTTTTGGCTGGTGCTTCCGTGCCATATATAATACTGTTTGGGGAGAGAGAGAGTTTCCGAGGCTAGGTTCAGCCAAAGGGGAGAATCGTCCAGTCAATCTGATCATTACAGGAGACACCAGTAACAATATCAGTTGCCCCTGTGGGAGGGCAAAATGGAAAACGATTGTCCTCGCGTCTAGAGAGAAAAAAAGAAAAGAGGAGGATGAAGGTGTCTTAAGATCCAGGTGGATTGGCCCTCCTCTGAACCCCCAAAATCAGACCGGCAAAAGAAAAAACGAATATACATCAGAAGAGAGTGAATGAAGGAGGAAGTTTCTATTACTACTCCGTACGGCCTCTGAAGAGACTGAAATCCAAGGCTCAGAAAGGAATTCATACGGGCACACAAATGAAACTATGCGTTTTCCGGGTTAGTTCGCTGCTTGACAGCGGGGCCAGTAGCTTGTTCCTCTAGAATGGTATGAAGCTCGCCAACTAGGAGCCATTGCCAGAAATACCAGCTATTGACAGAAGCATTAGCGAATGTCTGGATGAGGCTGCCCCCTCTGGGCAAGAAGATTAGCAGCCCGTTAAAGGAAAGGTACACACCTTCACAAGCAGCTTGAAGCCTGTGAACTAAAAGATGGGATACAGTTGAACAGGGTATCATTAATTTGGTGAAAATAGAATAGCGTGGGGGAAATGTTGTATTACCCTAACTGTTTTTTAACGACCCACAAAGGCCATGATTCCTGAGAAGTGGGACATAACGCGTGAAATGTGGCGCAACTCACATGAACAGCACCAGCCAGAGACGCCCCTGCACATTGGCACATCTGAAAGATATGATGACCAACAGAGAAGCACCTTAGTTTTTTGAATTGATTCTTACCTCAAGCTAGGAACAACAACTACCGCCCAACTCGCGCCGGCCATCGCCGCCATCTCACAAGTGACGGAGCAACCGTTTTGAAAAAAAAGAAAAAAAATGAAAAAAAAAAAAAATGCGAGAGCAAGTGTCCCTTCACTGATGAATCGTGACAAACCCGGTAGAAGGATCAGAAACGCGTGGGTTGAAGAATCAGAATAGTCAAAGAGCTACTGAAGGAGATGAAGGAGATGATAGAACAAATATGGATCCAACAAACTAAAGACGACGAACCCTCATTCTCCCTCCTTCTTCATGTGAAAATCAAAAGCCTCAGCGTTAGTGCAAACGCTCTCCAGTCCAGGAAGAATCCCTACATAGCGACTTGTGCCTTGTGGGCGTTACTCCGTGACCATGGAGAAGACATGGAGGAAGTGGCACGACCAAGCTACTCCCGTACTCGAGCACGGGTGAGAGAAATTACAAAAAGCAGACCAACCGCCAAGTGCAGTGTTGCTACCGTTTACCACAGTAATGAATAGAGGGGCCCGGCCTCAGTCAGGGGGGGTAAAATTGTAATAGAGTTATTGGACAGCGTGGATCCGATGGCCTGGCACATCACGTAACCACGTGAAATATAAGGCAATATGGGTGGATAACCCGGTGCACATGCACTCTGATGCACTCGACTTATGAAGGGACAGAATCAATCCATATTTCTGTAGTGACTGGGGCTCTCAAGGATTGACTTGTTGGAGGCCCGAGATAATCCTCCTGGTTAGGAACTGCAAAAGCAAAAAAACCCTATTGTGACTGGTCAGGGGCATGCCAGGTATACCGTGGTATTGAATTACCTGCAGAAAAGGGCATTTCAAGGATCGCTAAGGGGTATCGATGGGCCTTTTGGAAATAGCTGCTTTAAGCACAAAAACATTAAGACAGATGTCCCTGTTTTTTCCTGGCCTGTCAGAAGTCCGTCTGCTGTGGGGTTTGCTTACAAGTAAAAGAGCAACAGGTACAAAAATGCTACAAAACGGTGCAAAGACGGCATACGCCCCAGCACCAACAGGGATTCCTTGCTCCCCATTCATAAGATGATTCGTCACTAGGAGTCAGGAGTGATACAGCAAAACTCATCTGGGCCTTTTACAGCCCCATAATGGCCATTGCGTAAGCCAGTGAGAATGGAGGCTGAACGGTGGATACCGCGTGGCCGGAATGAGTCACACCCCCACTGAGTGCTGCTGTGCCTACATGTTAGAACTCCATATGAACGGGAGTCAAACAGCCAATGGTAAAAAATAGGCCCACCAGTGACAATTTGCTAATAGCCGTTTTCCTCCATTCCTTTGGCCAAAGAAGGGTTAGGCCACAGTTCGGCTTCGACCTGAGGGTGTTCAGTATACTTGGAATCAACTGCCCCAGGAGTGGAAGCACAGCCGTACCATTTGTCATGGACTGATCCAAACTGCACTGGAACAGGGCGATGCCCCCGAGCACTTGCAGTATATTGATGGCATCTGTGTGGGGCGATACAGCAGAAGAAGGTCTTCACAAAGGGAGAAGCGAATAATCCAGATGCTTTCTGCGTGCTGGTTTTGCTATTAAAGCGGAGCAAAGTGGAAAGACCTTGATCAGGAGATTCAGTTCCTGGGTAGTAAAAGTGCAAAGATGGCCGTCAGTCACATCCCGACAGATGTGATCGACAAAATCACCAGCTATGTTCCACCCACTTGTAAAGAAAGAGACACAACCTTTTTTGGGGTAGTTGGGCTTTTGGAGAATGCATGTTCCAAAACTATAGCTTCATTGGTAAGCCCCCTTGATCATGTGAACGGCGATGAAGAATGAGTTTACAATGGGCCCTGAGCACACAGGCTTTTGAAGAGATTAAACAGAGATGCCCGTACCGGGCCTTAGGGCCAGTAACGGACGGCAAGGAGGTAAAGAACATCCTCTACTCTGCTGCTGGAGAGAAAAGGTCCCACTTGGAGTTTGTGGCAAGAGCCTCAGGAGAGCCCCAGGCCGACCCCTGGGGTTCTGGAGTCGGGCCACAGTGTTCGGAGAAGGCTAACACGTCCAACCGAAAAGGGATCTTAGCCCGCGTATGCGGGGTTTGGGCTGCTTCTGAAGTGTTCGGTACGGAAAACCAGCTTCTTCTTCCTGGCACCTCGACTACCTTAGCTGAACTGGATGTGTAAAGGAAAAGTTCCCCGCCACACATCACGCAACTGAATGGCCCTTGGAGTAAGTGATTGCGTTGATTACGCAACGAGCGCGGATGGGGAAACTCAGCCGTCCCAGGAAATCCTAGAGGGTCATCATTGACTGGCCTGAAGGTAGAAAGTTTGAGAACGATCACCATCAGAAAAGAGTATACAGAGTAAGAGGCCCCACCAAACAACGAATTACAAGAAAATGAAAAAAATATGCCCTGTTCACTGATGGATCCTGCCGTATTGTGGGAAAGCATCAAAACTGGAAAGCTGCTGTGTGGAGTCCCACAAGACAAGTCACAGAAACTGTCACAGGCAAAGGCAAATTAAGCCAGTTTGCAGAATTGAAAGCCATCCAGCTGGCCTTAGATGTTGCTGAACGGGAAGTGGCCAATGCTGGATCTTTAACAACTGAGCTCATGGATGTGGCAAATGCTCTAGGGGTGGTGGTTACAAGCAGTGGGGAGCAAAATAACTGGACAAAGAAGGGGTAACTACTTGGGCTGCCTGAAACTGTGGAAAGATATTGCTTGCCCGAATAAAGAATATGGTCGTGAGTACGCCATGTAGATGCTCATGTGCCCAAGAGTCGGGCTACTGAAGAAAAGCCAAAATGAACCACCAGGTGGACCGAGCTGCCCAGAAATTTAGGTGGCTCAGATAGACCTGGACTGGCAGAAACAAGGGGGAATTATTTCAGCTCGGTGGGCTCATGAAGACCCTCGGGCAATGCATGGGGATGGCAACATAGAAGTGGGCGATAGAGAACCGAGGTGGACTTTTTGTAACTAGGGATGCTTTGCACAGGTTATTCAGGACTGTGAAACAGTGGTCCATAATCAAACAAGCCAAGAGAGATGAAACCAGCGCTGGGAGAAGGGCGATGGCAAAGTAGCAAATACGGAGAGGCCATGGCAGTTTGATTATATCACGTTTCCCACGATCCACAGTGTAAGTGTTATGTGCTTACCATGGTTGGAGGCCAACGCACTGGGTGGCTTGAAACATATGCAGTTACACGCCATGCGACCAGCCCGAAACACCATACAGGGAATACGAGGTCTGAGAAACAGTCCTGTTGGCGACATGGCAAACTCCAAAAGAATGAGTCAGATAATGGACTCATTTCAAAAATTCTCTGGGAAATACTTGGGCCCAAAGATCATGGCTTGAGTGGATTTACCATATTCCCTATCATGCACTCAGCCTCTGGTAAAATTGAACGATACAATGGGGTTTGTTAAAAAACTATGCTGAAAGCAATGGTGGCGGAATATTTAAGCACTGGGGAGAAGCATTGTGGCAGAAGCCACCTGTTAAGTCAATACCAGAGATCTATCAATCGTGATGGTTCCTACCCAATCAGCGCCTCATACCGTAGAGAGGAGATAAAGTCCCTGTTGTACATGTAAGAGCAGTTGGGAAAAGCAGTTTGGGTTTCTTCACAGCTTCTGGAAAGGGCAACCCTCTCCGCGGTACGTTTTGGCCCAGGGACCTGGGGCCACCTTGTGGGTAATGCAGAAGAATGGGGAAATCTGATGTGTACCAGCAAGGAAAACTTTGATGCTGGGGGAGTGCAGACAGTAAGTCTTGTATATGTATATGACGTTGTGTGTGATGCATTTTTTAATCTTGATTTGTTTGTTCTGTATGTATGGAGATATATATATATAGTAAGCATGATGAGTGAAGTAGAATAAGGGGTGAATGTCATGTTTTTGGTTTTTTTATTTTCATATTCCACATCAAAACATCATGTAGGAAATTAAATGTTAATGCTCTAATCTACGTACCTATCCCTATAACAATTATTTACGGAAGTCCATGGGAGTGACCCTCCGGGGGACGGGGGGCTCTCTCTTAACTGCCGGGCAGTGGGTGCGGAGAGTGCTTTTCCTAGCCGTTCAAAGCGTTCTCGGTTTGACCCTTCGGTCTCGGGAACTCTCTCTCATATCTTATTTGTGTTAATTTATACCTCAATTTTTCAATTAGATTGGTATTATATTGTATTATTTGGCATTCCGATATCAAGTTTTAGTAAAAATTTAAGTTTTACGCTCCATAGATTGTTGCCGCTGTGTTTTTTTTTTCCCTTTTTCCCCATTCCCTTCCCTATTTTGTGGGGCCAGGCGGGGGGTGGGGAGGCAGGGGCCTACTGACTGCCCCCCCTGGTCAACGGGGCATAACTGATCTGGGTAAGCCGTGACATAGGGAAAAAAAAAGCCACCTCGGTTTCTCGGGCTACAATGCCGAGCCCCGGAAGCAAAAGAAGTGGAAACATAGCTCAATTCATGGTCGTGAACGAGGGAGGTTGAGTCCCCCTAGGGCTCCAGACGGGACCGGGAGGCCCTAATTAGAAGTATTAAACGATTTATTGGTCCCGGAAAAAAATCTTCAAAGGGTTTGGCAATTTAAGTAGACACTGGAGCGGAAAACATCAATTGTGTATGGAAGAATCCAACCAAGGTGATGGGGCCAGAATATGAATTGGTGGTCTTTGGGGGGCAGACTATTCCTGTCACCCAAACAGGTAAAAACTGGGGGGTGGGCGGCTCCCACCCCGGGAGTAGAAGGTATCTCTTTTTATTGCCCCAGTCCAGGAGTACAAATCCTGGGCATAGATATTCGATGGGGTCTGGCTCTAGGATATTGGTAGGCATCCTATCTATTCTCTTGTCTTGCTTTGACTAACTGTCTTGTGTTAAGTTCATTATAATACACCTAGCTTAAGATTCTTTGATTCTACACGTGCTGAGGGCCAGGCAGGCAAGCCGAATATGCTAAACTTACAGCATCATGTCTTTTCTCTGGAATTTCTAGAATGGGGTTCAAGGGGGGGAATACATACCCCCTAGATTAAAATGATTCCAGGGCAGATGTCCAGGATTTGTGGGATCCCTTTATTTGAACGGGTAGCTTAACATGAAAAATGGGGGTCACCTAACGGGGTGGGGGAAGCATCAACCCCATATCAACCTGGCGGATTACTTTCAGGGCTAGGCTAAATATATTAGTCCACAGAGAAAGGCAATTAGCTGCTTCTACAGTGGATGGTTGCTAGTAAATGGCTTTGAATAATGCTTAAATGAGGAATATATTTAGTGGAAATGGAAATGAACTTTTGAAAGAACGTATTGGAAAGTTTAGAACAGGAACTTGAAAGCATAGTACAGGAAAAAACCAATTCTACATGGGGCGATTAGGTCAGTCAATAACATCTCAATAAACGGGCCAGAAGGCTCCTGAAATCAACAGGCTGTGATCAGGAAAATAAAAAAATCTAAATCAGATCTCCAATTTTGACAGATGCACTAGAAGTCTGTCCTGTCATAAATCAGAAAACAAAAGTACAGGACAGACTGGCAGGGGTGCTGCCTGATCAGTGGCCCCCTGCCCAGTCTCACTTGCATGTAACAGCCCAGCCATGCACGGTAACAGAATTGATGGACTTAGTACAGCGATTTAGGCAGAAACCTAGAGAAAGTGTGCCAGCTTGGTTATTAAGACAGTGGGATTCTGGGGCAGAAAGCGTTTTGGTGAATGGCCTGGAAATACTTAAGTTGGCCACTATGACTGTCCATCCTGCTCTCAGGCAGAGGTTATATGCAGGTAATCAATATATTGATGAAAACCATTCTATAATGGAATGGTTAATGGCGGCCTGCCGTATGGTATGGCCCAATAAATCTGGTATTCCTTTACATACAGGGATGTGGTCCTCCATGGAGGACCTTCAAAATTATCACCGTGAACTAGGTGTAAGGGAAGCAATTTATGAAGACACATTTGATGGCCCTGATATGGTCAAATTCTCAGCGTGGATGAGAGACCTAATTCTCCAACAAGCTCCCTCCCATCTGTATGGTACTCTGGTCTCTATATTAAATCCCCTAGTGGCCTCAGAAGCAGTTGTCCAGCAGGCTGCGCAGTTAGTGGCTGACCTAGGAGAAACAGAATGCCTGCGGAGTAGGTGCAATATTTGGATACTAGAAGAAGCTGAGGTCCTGCTGGTGACTAAAACCAAAATGCCGGCTACTCGAGCTCCTCAATCGGGATGCATAAGGGTCTCCTGAAAACAAATGTTTAATGATTTAATTTGGGCTGGGGTCCAATTTGCTAAGATAGACTGCCAGCCCAACCATATCCTTCTCCAGCTCTGGAGACAACTGAAGGACAACCCAAAATTTCAGAACTACCCTAAGAAACCCAGGGTAAGGGTTATAGAGAGAATGCCAACGACATGGAACTTAGAAGACTTCATTGTTCCTAATAGGGAAAAAAAGCTGCCTCAGGTGTCTCGGGCTACAATGCCTGAGCCACCAGAAGCAAAAGAATTGGCCGTAGCTCAATTCATGGCATGATGAGGGATGTTAGTTCCCCTTGGGCCTCCAGACAGGACCAGAGGCCCTATGTAGAATTAACGATTTATTGGTCCCAAAAAAATATTCAGAGTTACGGCATTAGTGGACACTGCAGCAGAAACATCAATTATCTATGGAGATCCAACCAAATTTGATGGGGACAGAGTGGTGATGGGTGGTTTTGGGGGACAGACTCAACCTGTCACCCAAACATGGTTGAAATTGGGGGTTGGGCGTCTCCCACCCCAGGAGTATAAAGTGTCTGTTACCCCAGTCCAGGAATACATCCTGGGCATAGATATTCTATGGGGTCTGGCTCTCCAGACAACTGTGGGAGAGTTCAGACTTGGACAGAGATGTATCAGTATCTGGGCGGTGCTGGCAATATTAAGAGGCCATGGGAAACATGGGCCTATTTGCCTGCTGAAACCGCGCCAGATTACTAATGTAAGGCAGTACAGACTCCCGGGTGGGCAAGATGAAATATCGAGAATGGTGCAGGAATTGCAATAATTGGGCATTGTAAGACCTGCACACAGCCCATATAATTCCCCCATATGGCCAGTGCGGAAGTCGGATGGCACGTGGAGAATGACAGTGGATTACAGGGAGTTAAATAAGGTTACGCTGCCTATTCATGTGGCCGTACCCAACATTGCCTCCCTAATGGATACGTTGAGTAGGGAGATAAAAACCTATCATTGTGTCCTAGATTTAGCAAATGCGTTCTTCAGTATCCCAATTGCTGAGGAATTGCAAGATCAGTTTGCCTTTATGTGAGGAGGCAGGTAGTGGACCTTTCAGGTCCTGCCACAGGGGTACGTGCATTCACCAACATACTGTCACAGTCTAGTGGCGCGTGACCTGGCTGATTGGAAAAAACCTGATGATGTTAACTTGTATCATTATATTGATGATCTCCTGCTGACATCCTACTCACTGGAGGCAGTAGGGCAGGTGACAGATTGGTTAACCGCCTATTCACAACAGAGGGAATGGGCTGTAAATCCCCAGAAGGTGCAAGGTCCGGGCCTGTCTGTAAAATTCCTGGGGGTGGTTTGGTCAGGAAAGACCGGAGTACTACCCAGTGCTGTCATAGATAAGGTTCAGGCGTTCCCAGTCCCTACAATATCGAAGCAGCTGCAAGAGTTTCTAGGTATACTGGGTTACTGGCGTTCCTTTATACCTCACCTAGTGCAGCTGCTAAGGCCACTGTATGGACTCACAAAAAAGGGGCAGCTATGGGACTGGGGGGGAAACAGAACAGGACGCTTTCCAACAGGCAAACCTTGCAGTTAAACAAGCCCAGGCATTGGGTATATTTGATCCTACCCTCCCAGCCGAGTTGGATGTTCACGTTACTCAAGGTGGCTTTGGTTTGGCCCTGTGGCAACGCCAGAGTTCTATTTGGACCCGCATTGGTTTTTGGTCTCAGGTCTGGCATGGAGCAGAAGAAAGATATAGTATGATTGAAAAACAGTTATTGGCTGCCTATTCAGCATTACAGGCAGTAGAGCCGATAACCCAGATGGCTGCAGTTATATTTAAGACCGCTCTGCCGATTCAGGGGTGGGTGAAAGATCTGACCTACCTTCCTAAGACAGGGGTGGCCCAAGCACAAACAGTGGCACAATGGGTCGCCTCCCTCAGCCAAAGGAGCAGTCTGTCTTCATCACCCTTGAAAGAAGAGCTTCAGAAGATCCTAGGCCCAGTGACCTATTACAGTGATGCACCAAAAGAAACACTGGTCGCTCCATCAGAGAAGAGTCATGTTCAGGGGGGAAAATATCCTTTCCCTGAAGATGCCTGGTATACAGATGGGTCCAGCAAGGGCAACCTGAGCAAGTGGAGAGCGATAGCATACCATTCTTTGACTGAGACAATCTGGTTTGATGAGGGGGATGGTCAGAGCAGCCAATGGGCAGAACTGCGAGCCATGTGGATGGTTATAACCAAGGAACCCGGTGATGGTATCCTGAATATTTGTGCAGATAGTTGGGCTGTGTACCGGGGGCTCACTCTGTGGATTGCACAGTGGGCCACCCAGGAATGGACTATCCTCACCCGACCAATCTGGGGCAAAGACATGTGGTTAGACATATGGAATACAGTCAAACACAGGACTGTATGTGTCTACCATGTTTCTGGTCATCAGCCCCTACAGTCACCGGGAAATGAAGCTGACACGCTGGCCTGTGCTTGATGGATTGAGTATTCACCATCTGAGAACATTGCCCGTTGGTTACATCAGAAGCTACGACATGCAGGACAAAAGACAATGCGGGCTGTTGCTGTATGGGTAGTCCCCATGCTTAAGCTACCTGACATCGTCCAGGAATGCCATGATTGCACCGTTTGCTCTAAGATGAGACCGAGATCGTTTCCTGAAATGACAGCCCATCTTGCTAGAGTACTCAATCCTCTCCAGTGATGGCAGGTCAATTACATTGGGCCCCTTCCTCGGTCTGTATCTTGTCCTGGAGAGCAGACCTTCCCCTCTGGTACCCCTGAAACATCTGTATTACTCCCTGTGAGTTTTTGAGCTTTCAGTATTACTGGAAGGAATGAAATGCCATCAAAGTGTTCCAGTGTTACAGTCAGATCATGTGCAACACCCGGTGATGGCCTACATGGGACTGATGGAATATAAGACGGACCTGCACCTCATGACCGCATGCCTCCAGTAACATCCTCGAGCACTGGCCCATAAAAGAATATCTGCGTTCACCAATCGTCACTCGTCTTGAATTGTGCCAACATGCGTCGCGATGGAAATGGTATAAGCGTCGTGATATAGCGTGTCTCTGTATTAGGAAAAGCTTACTCTTTAGTCAACCTGACCATTGGTTCATGCTGTGAAGGGATGGAGTGTATGGGAACTGCTGAGTCAGGGCCTGAACCTCTGATTAATCACCTGAGACAAGCAGTGAGTCAGCCATGAGAGCACAGGTGAAAGCAATTCACCTGTGCTGCAGGAAGGGGTTGAGCCTGGCTCCACCCCTTCTAGACCCATTTAAGAGCTGACTACCAGTGGGGAAGGATCTGTCTTTGGAAGATCCACTGCACTGGAGTTTCCTGAGTGAGCCTATGGTATGGGTAAGCATCCTATGTATTCTCTTTGTCTTGCTTTGAGTGTCTTGTTTATTTCATTATTATACACTATCTTAATATTCTTTGATTCTACAGTGGAGTTATGGGAACTGTTGATCATGGCCTGAACCTCTGGTTGACCACCTGAAGCAAACAATTAATCAGCCACGGGAGCACAAGTGAAGGCAATTCACCTGTGCTACCAGAAGGGGTGGAGCTTGGCTCCACCTTTCCTAAATCCCATTTAAGTGCTGACTGCCTCTGAGGTAGTATCTCTTTCTGGAAATCTCTCCTTGCGTAGTTTTCTGTGAGCCTATGATACCGGTGAGCATTTTGATTTATTTTGATTTTCTTTCCATTGTGATGATCTTACTAAGCCTGATCTCTGTGTACTGATTATTTTTACACTTATTGTTTGTACGGGGTGTCACAACTGTTTGCCTTTATGCGCTCTGGCAAATGTGTCTGTTTTTATATGCACGTATTTTAGATGGCCAAATTCATCAACATGGTGTCATCTGTTTGCTAGAGTTCAAGAGGTGCTGTGCCACGGGGATTTGTCCCTATTTGAGGCAAAGGGACAATTGCCTGGCTGTCTGGGCATGTTAGAGATATGTTGTGGGCTTGATCCACTATCAATTGGAATTGTTTTTGTAAGGCTCTTGTATTCTGATACAAAAATAGGTGGGAGAATAGCACTCACTAAAAAGTTGAGGGATAGCAAAGGCGACTGGCTAGATCAGCCTTATGGTTGCCATCAGTTAAGGGACCAGGCACCATAGTGTGTGATTGAATATGCATAATAAAATAAGGCAGAGTACAGTGAAAGACAAAATGCAAAACTTGTTTGAGCTGTGCAAACAAGGCAGGGTTTTAACTTCATTTACAGAAGATCATTTAATCTGCTTAATGATACCTGTAACATACATAGTCAGTTATTACATTAAGCATTTCTTCTGCGAAAATTACAAAAGCTCACAGTATTCCCACACTTGTCTCCCTCTACAGTATGTAGGGAGCTGGATTGGGCAGGTCCTTTGCAATTGATAAATCCTTAAATATTAAACAATCAAGTGGCTTCTGCTAAATGTTTTTCCCAATGCTTAAATGTTCTGACACCCATTATATTTGACATAGTTATTAACAATCCATGTATCGTTTGATTTTTACCAGAAGCTGTTGCACGATAGGGGATGTGATAAATCCACTCAATGCCAGTCTTTGGCCCAAGTTTTTAAAGAGTTTTTGAAATGAGTCCCTTTTGCTCAATTCTTTCGGGGTGCCATGTCCCACAGACTTTTTTCAAGCCAATGGTTTTTTCGGGCGGTAGCAGGGGTACCGTTGTTTCAAGCCACCCAGTGGTCCCTCCCACCGGTAAGCACATAACACCACTGTGGGATGTGGCAAAGTGATATAATCAACCTGCCCATCCTTCCCAATATTTATATTTTGCCATCGCCCTTCCTCCCGAGTGGTTTCATCCTCTTGGCTTGTTTATGGGCGCAATTTTTTTACATTCTGAATAACCTGTGCAATCATCCATGTTAAGTCCACCCCCATGGTTTGACCCATTTGTAGTTATCTCTCCCCCTGATGGCCCGAGGTCTCAGAGCCCCACCGAGCTAAAATAATTCCCCCCCTTGTTCTGCCATCCAGGGTCTTTCGAGCCCTCAATTTTGGCGCTCCGGTCCACCTGGTGGGTTTTTTGCTTTCTTCATAGCCCCTTTGGGCACAGAGCATTACATGGCGTACCTTCCGACCATATTCTTTATTCGGGCAGCAATATCCTTTTCCCATTCAGCGCCCAAATAGGTTTACCCCCTTCTTTGCCAGTTTTTGCTCCCCTGTTGTAACCACCCCCACAGGCATTTGCCACCATCAGAGTCAGTGAAAGATAAAGCGTTGGCCACCTCCCCGGTTCAAACATCCAAGGCCGTTTGGCAGCCTTTACCTCTGCAATTGGCTTGATTTCCTTTCCCTTCGGTGGCCTCGGCACTTTTGTCGTGTGGGCCCAAACCAGCACTTTCCATTGCGAGCTTTACTCCCTATTCCTCCTTTTTTCCTTTTCTTTTTTTTTTTTTATTTTAGCCGTATATTTCTTGGTGATGTTCCAAACTTTCTACCTTATCCAGCCATGATGACCCTGGATTCCTGGACCGGCGATTCCATCCGCGCTCGTTGCGTATCAACGCACCTACTTACTCCAAGTGGCATCAGTTGGTGAGGGGGGGGAACCTTTCCCTTGAACATCCGTTCAGCACTGGTATCGAGGTGCCAGGAGGACTGGGGTTTTCAGTACCGACCCCAATTCAGAAGCGCCCAAACCCCCTCACGCGGCTAAGATCTCCCTTTTTCGGTTGGATGTGCCCTCTTCGACCCCTTGTAGGCCCGACCCAGTCCCGGGGTCGGCCTCGGGTCTCCCTGGGGCTCTCTGCCACAAACTCCAAGTGGGACCTTTCTCTCCAGCAGCAGTGTAGAGGATGTTCTTTATATCCTGCCCTGTCGGTACTGGCCCTAAGGCCACGGCACGGGCTATCTCCTGTTTAATCTGTTCAAAAGCCTGCTGCTGCTCAGGGCCCCATGTAAACTCATTCTTCATTCGCGTCACATGATAAAGGGGGCTTACAATGAAGCTATAGTTTGGAACATGCATTCTCCAAAAGCCCACTACACCCAAAAAAGATCGTGTCTCTTTCTTACTAGTAGGTGGAGACATAGCGGTGATTTTGTTGATCACATCTGTCGGGATGTCACGACGGCCATCTTGCCACTGGATACCTAGGAACTGAATCTCCTGAGCAGGTCCTTTCACTTTGCTCCGCTTAATAGCAAAATCAGCACGCAGAAGAATCTGGATTATTCGCTCTCCTTTTGTGAAGACTTCTTCTGCTGTATCGCCCCACACAACGATATCATCAATGTACTGCAAGTTGCTCAGGAGCACTGCCCTATTCTAATGCAGTTTGGATCAACCCATGGCAAATAGGTCGGCTGTGTTTCCACCCTGGGGACAACGGTTCCAAGGTGTACTGAACACCCCTCCAGGTGAAAGCGAACTGTGGCCTACATTCTTTGCCAAAGGAATGGAGAAAAAGGCATTAGCAATGTCACTGTGTGGCATACCACTTTGGCTGCTTTTGACTCCAGTTCATACTGGAGTTCTAACATGTCCGGCACAGCAGCACTCAGTGGGGGTTGTGACTTCATTCAGGCCACACGGTAGTCCACCGTCAGCCTCCATTTCTCCACTGGCTTTACGCACTGGCCATATGGGGGCTGTTAAAAAGGCCAGTGAGTTTTGCTGATCACTCCCTGACTCTCTAGTTGACGAATCAACTTCTGAATGGGGAGCAAGGAATCCCTGTTGCGTGCGGTACTGCTGTCTGTGCACGTTTTTGTAGCAATTGGTACCTGCTGCTCTTTTACTTGTAGCAACCCCACAGCAGACGGGATCTTCTGACAGGCCAGGCAAAACAGACAGCTGCTTATGTTTGTTGTGTCTACAGCAGCTATTCCAAAGGCCCATCGATATCCCTTAGGATCCTTGAAATGCCCCTTTCTGAGGTAATCAATACCAAGTATGCATTGGAGCCCCTGGACCAGTCACAATAGGGTGCTTTTGCCCAGTTCCTACCAGTGAGGCTTATCTCGGCCTCCAACACAGTCAATTCTTTTAGAGCCCCCAGTCACTCCAGAAATATGGATTGATTCTGTCCCTTCATAAGTCGAGGGCATCAGAGTGCACTGTGCACCGGTATCCACCAATGCCTTATATTTCAGTGGTTCTCATGTGCCAGGCCATCGGATCCACACAGTCCAATAAACTCTATTATCCCTTTCCCCCCCCGACTGAGGGCAGGGCCCCTCTATTCATTACCTGTGGTAACGGGAGCAACTGCACTGGCGATTGATCTGCTTTGTAATTCTCTCACCCGTGCTCGTAGTACGTGAGTAGCTTGGTCGTGCCACTTCCTCATGTCTTCTCCATGGTCACGTAAGTAACGCCACAAGGCAAGTCACGATGTAGGATTCCTTCCTGGAGCTGGAAAGCATTTGCCTCTAACAGCTGAGATTCTTGATGGTGCACCTGAGAAGGAGTGTTCATCGTCTTTAGTTAGTTGGATCCGCATTAGTTTTATCATCTCCTTCAGTAGACTCTTTTGACTATTCTTATCTTCATCAAGCGTTTCTGATACTTCTACAGGTTTGTCACGATGTATCAGTGAAGACACTTGCTCTTGCATTTTATTCAGTTGCTCCGTCATTTGTGTGATGGCGGTGATGGAGGCGTGAGTTGGGGGTAGCTGTTGTTCATAGCTTTGGAGCGTAAGAATCAATTCAAAAACTAAGGATCTTCTCTGTTGGTTCTGGTATCTGTCAGATGCTGCCAATAGTGTAGAGGCGTATCTGTCTGGTGCTGTTGCTATGAGTTTCTGCCATATTTCAGGCGTTGTCCTCACTTTCTCAGGGTCGTGGTCTTGGCGTGGGTCATTAAAAACACAGTTAGGGTCATACAACATTTCCACCACGGCTGTTTCCCTCAAATACTGGATACCCCTTTCAACTGTATCCCACCTTTTCATAATAGGCTTCAAGCCGTCTTTGAAGGGGTACCTTTCCTTCACGGCTATTAACACTCGTTCCGAGTGGGTGGCAGCCCCATCCAGACATCGACTAATTCCTCTGTCAATTGCTGGATCTCTGGCAATGGCTCCTAGTTGGCGAGCTTCATTAACATCTAGAGACAAGCTACTGGCCCCATCGTCCCGACAGCGAACTAACCAGGAAACGGTAGTTTCATTTGGACGCCGTGTAAACTCCTTTCTTGAGCCTTGGATTTCAGTCATCTTCAGAGGCCGACGAGTAGTAATAGAAACTTCCTCTTCATCACTCTCTTCTGCATGTCTCTTAGTTTTTCCTTTTGCCTTTTTTGATGTTGGTGGTTCTGAGGAGGGCCCCTCACCTGGATCTTCCTCCACCTCCTCCTCCTCTTCTTCTTTTTTCCGTTCTAGACGCGAGGACACTTATTTCCATTTCTTGCCCTCCACAGGGGTAACTGCCATTGTTACTGGTGTCTCCTGTAATTGATCAGATTTGACTTGGAGATTCTCCCCTTTGGCTTGAACCTCAGCTCGGAAACTCTCTCTCTCCAAAACAGTATTATATATGGCACGGTAAGCACAAGCCAAACCCCAAATAAGTTGTACCTCCTTAGATTTACGTAAGCCGCACTGCCCCTGACTCAAATACTGGCTATGTTTCTCGGGATCCCACAGGTGTTCAAGAGTGAAATCCCATGACATTGTGGGTCCCAATGCTTCTAAGATCATTTCCTAAACCTCTCCATATTCCCTGCCAGTCAGCATTCTCTGGTTTTGGAGGGGACTCCTTCTGCTTACTATTCCTGTATTGGAATACATTCAGGGAGACTGATATGAACAGGACTGATACGCCCACAAGCATGAGAATTAACTCAGTATTGGAAAAACGTCTGATAAACCGAGAGGAAAGCCTGGAAACTGGTTTGAACATCATGTGGTTTGTAAAATTAGCTATTCCATTTGGGATGTAGTTGCTTGTAAAATTAGCCATTCCATCTGGGATGCAAGTGTCAAAATCCATATCATACCACATTGCATATAGGTACCAATATAGGTACCATACATGCGTCTCCGTCAGTGCCCTTATGTGGTTATATATGAACACAATTCCACAACAAGTAATTATGACATTGATGATTGGCCAGTAGGTCGCGAGTAACACCATAGCTTTTAATCCCTTACTCAGCGCTCCTACGAAAAAGAGTGGGTTCATCGCTGGTTTCTGCTCCAAAAAAGGGTTAATGAATTGAAACTAACAAGGTGGGGGGGGGGGGGGAAGAAAAAAGGCACTACCCAGACTTCAAGGTCAAGTTTTCCAGCACAAAAACCTGAACTACTGATAATGCTCCCTAACAAAGCTCTCTAAGAGCAGAGAGCGAGATTCGTTCTAAGAGCCAAAACGCAGCTATGCCCGCATTCTCCACCAAAATCTGTCGCGGAGTTAACTAGATCAATTTATGCCTGTGACAGGGGGCAGTGGGCCCCTGCCCTCCCCACCCCCCCCGGCCCCACAAAATGGGAAGGAAAGAAGGGGGGGAAAAAAACAGCGGCAACAATCTATGGAGGAAAACTTATTTTACTAACTATGATATTGGAATGCAAGATAACACAATATAAAATCAAATAAGATATGAGAGAGAGTTCCCGAGACCGAGTCAAACCTGAAAAGCTTCGAATGGCTGGGAAAGCACCCTCCAGCACCCCCTGGAGTTGCAAGGAATGAAACTGTAACTTAGGTGTGGTGTTTGCAGGTTTTTTTTCCTTACATTGAAACCTAATAG
Organism: Lophura nycthemera; assembly: GCA_021292215.1. Classification (NCBI taxonomy): domain Eukaryota; kingdom Metazoa; phylum Chordata; class Aves; order Galliformes; family Phasianidae; genus Lophura; species Lophura nycthemera. The sequence goes on along the minus strand of JADANK010000361.1, from coordinate 2,594 downwards.
GTGTTGGTTTAGCCTCTTGTCTTTGTGTGCTCCCCTCAACAAAACGGAGTTGTGATTGGAGCATTTGCGTTTGTGGTGTAGCTCCCTGGGAGGAGCGGTAAGGGGTAACTGAGCTTTTGAACACCTGTACCTCCTCCTCCCTTAGTGTAGATCTTTCATTGTATTAAGAAATGAGTGACAGTATTGCCAGTATGAAAAGTGAAGATGTGTTATTTGACCTTTTAGAAAAGCATGGTGCTTGTGATAGATAAGGGTTAAGTTTGTTAGTCAAATCGAAACTCAATGGTGCTTTCTCAGGTGTCTGGGAATGTAAATAATGTTGTAAACAACGGAAACTAAGAAGTTGCAGGCCCGGGGCACATAAGCTGCTAGAAAATAGCCAAAGAATAATGGAAAAGACTACTGACTTTCACCCCCACAACCATCAGGAGGCTGGAAAATGAATCCCCCAGCAAAACAGCTACGACCACAGCAACAATCTGTGCGCCCGCTGGAACGTATGCAGGAGATAAGAACTGTATCAGTGCAAGAATGGCTGGAATGTCTGCAGGAGATGAGAACTGTATAAGTACAGAGTCAATCCCTTGTTCAAATCATGACCCTGGTGGAGTGTATGCTCTCCTCGGCCAAGCGAGAGTGGACCCTTCAGTACTGCGGTTCTCGTAGCCCGCGAGGGAGCGAGCCGCGACCAAGGGGAAGCGTGTGTGTGTAAGAAGGCACGCTGGAACGTATGCAGGAGATAAGAACTGTATCAGTGCAAGAATGGCTGGAATGTCTGCAGGAGATGAGAACTGTATAAGTACAGAGTCAATCCCTTGTTCAAATCGCGACCCTGGTGGAGTGTACGCTCCCCTCGGCGCCCAGCGCTGTTTTGCTCACTTTACCGCCTTGCTTAATTAAATAAAGCTATCCCTTTATCAAACTAGACTCTGTCTGGTTTTGTCACGGGAATCTATAACAATTTGGTGCCGTGACTCGGATCCAGATTCCTTTGCTGTGGGATTCCCTCGCAACGGGAGGCGCCCTGCCTGCAGTAGCTGGCAGCCCTGAGTTGGGGGTTTCCCGCTACAAATACTGGATCTCTGAACCCCTCTAAATTTGGTGAGTGAGCAAAAGAACCTGCAGAACCCCATAATCATTTTCTGCACGAAGACCGAACGAAGACTCAGGACTGAGTAAGTATTGCGTGGATCCGTCCGGTCGGGGTTGGTTATCCTGGGGTACGCCTGTGTGAGAGGTCTCTAAGAGGCCAAGCAAGAGCGGACCCTTCAGTACTGCGGTTCTCGTAGCCCGTGAGGGAGCAAGCCACGACCAAGGGGAAGCGTGTGTTGTGTGTGTAAGAAGGCACCCCAGAAGATGGGACAGGGGCAAAGCAAGGCCCCTCTGCCCATGGGCGGTAAGGGAAAGCTGCCCGACATACCGCCAGAAAGTCTATTAGGACTAATGATCAAATACTGGGGGGACTCTCCCTGCTGAAAAGGGAAAAGTTAAAAAAAAAAAAAAAAAAAAAAAAAAAGTATACTACTGTGTGGAGATCTGGGGAGGGAAACCCCTAAGAAATCCTCATATAATGTGGCCGGTATTTGGCTCATTCGAAGATTGGATATGTCAAGAATTAAATCTATGGGTAAACAATAAACCCCAAGTGGACACTGAGGAGTCCGAATATGCTGCTCTCTGGATTGTGCAATCACAGGAGCAGGCCTTTTTATTTAATCTTAAAGAAAAGGGGAAACGAAGAACTGAGGAGGAGGAGGGGGAATAACTTTGGCCACCCCCATACAACCCCCAGCTCTATGTGCTGAGGACCCCGGGAAAAACAGAGCCCTTGATTAAAATTAAAAGTGGGTCCTCAGCAACAGGAGGTGATATTTCTTGTAGACACAGGGGCAGAGAGATCGACGGTCCAGACCTTACCTCCTGGGTGTAAAATCACGTCTGAAAGCATAAATGTAGTAGGAGCAAAAGGGGAGCCATTTAAAGCTCCAGTCATCAAACATGTAGAAATAGAATCAGAAGGTAGGTACAGCATAGGATCCTTCTTGTTAGTCCCTGAAGCGGATTACAATTTATTAGGCAGAGACCTAATCGTGGAGTTAGGAATAAATCTAGAGGTAGAGGGAAAGGAACTAAAAGTAAGAATATGTGCCCTCACAACCCAGGATGAGGAGAGAATTAATCCAGAGGTCTGGTATACCCCAGATACTGTAGGGAGGTTGGATATTACTCCCTTTGAAGTAACCATTAAAAACCCTGAGATCCCCGTTAGAATCAAACAATACCCCTTATCTCAGGAAGGGAGGCAGGGGTTAAAACCTGAGATTGAAAGGCTGCTAAAAAGGGGCCTTCTTGAGCCCTGCATGTCCCCATTCAACACTCCCATATTACCCGTAAAAAAACCCGATGGAAGTTATAGACTGGTCCACGACCTCCGGGAAATAAACAAAAGAACAGTAACCAGGTTTCCTGTAGTAGCTAACCCCCATACTCTATTGAGCCAATTAAGCCCTGAAAATCAGTGGTACAGTGTTATAGACTTGAAAGACGCCTTTTGGGCCTGCGTGTGTGGGTCACCCACAACACATGCCCGTGCG